>JAUMGZ010015877.1:0-10034 GCA_032359645.1 Pododesmus macrochisma | reverse complement strand
CTGGAATGACTTATTGCATCATTGGGCACGTGATAAGTGAAAAATCTGATAAATACAGCTTAACGTCGCGTCAGTGCATCCTGTCATGTCTCAACATAAGAAAACCAGAATGGCGGGACAGAAAAAAGCAATGGATAAGACTTAGTTATAGGACGGATTGCGTTAGTTCTAGTTAGTTTCTAATAATAACCAGGCAATACACGCCGGGTTATAATATAAATCAATATTTCGTCGCTTACTTCAAATATAAGTGCTAGTGATTACGAAATCACAAAAAGGTTAAAAAGTCAGTAAATACCAAGTCGTGGTATAATCCGGTAACTACTTAATCGTAGAATAAGCCAGCAAATACTGAATCGTGGAATAAGCCAGCAAATACTGAATCGTGAAATAAGCCAGCAAATACTAAGTATTGGAATAAGCCAGCAAATACTGAATCGTGAAATTAAGCCAACAAATACTAAGTCGTGGAATAAGCCCGCAAATACTGAATCGTGAAATAAGCCGGTAACTACTTAATCGTGGATTAAGCCAGCAAATACTAATCGTGAAATAAGCCCGTAAATACTGAATCGTGAAATAAGCCCGCAAATACTGAATCGTGAAATAAGCCAGTAAGTACTTAATCATAGAATAAGCCAGTAAAGACTAAGTCGTGGAATAAGCCAGTGAATATTAAGTCGTAGAATAAGCCAGTGAATATTAAGTCGTGGAATAAGTCGGTAAATATTTAGTCGTAGAATAAGCCAGAAAATATTTAGTCGTAGAATAAGCCAGTAAATATAAAATCGTAGAATAAGCCAGCAAATACTAAGTCGTGGAATACGCCAGTAACTATTTTATCGTGGAATAAGCCAGTGAATATTAAGTCGTTGAATACGCCAGTAACTACTTAATCGTGGAATAAGTCAGTAAGTACTAAGTCGTGGAAAGAGTCAGTAACTACTTAATCGTAGAAAAAGCCAGCAACTATTAAGTCGTGGAATAAGCCAGTAACTACTTAATCGTAGAATAAGCCAGCAAATACTAAGTCGTGGAATAAGCCAGCAAATACTAAGTCGTGGAATAAGTCAGTAACTACTTAACCGTAGAATAAGCCAGTAAACACTAAGTCGTGGAATAAGCCAGCAAATACTAAGTCGTGGAATAAGCCAGCAAATTCTAAGTCGTGGAATAAGCCAATAACTACTAAATCGTAGAATAAGCCAGTAAATTTGAAGTCATAGAATATACCAGTAAATGCTTAGTCGTGAATAAGTAAACAAAATTAAAGTAAAGTCTTGGTAGAAATCAGTCACTACCGAGGATAGATAAATGAATAAAACAGTACATACAATCCAGTGTAATGAACAGATTGTTAGGGTACACCTAATTCGTAAATAAATCAGGTTTATTATTATCAACATATGAAATCGGAATTACCCATGATCTATCAACTGTATTAACATTACTACACCTACATCTGTTAAAGTCGGGAACAAGTGGTTTTATGTCGGCGACACTGGTAACTCTACACACTTAAGACTCGCTAACCCCTAGAGATATTGACAACAAGGTCGTCCCACCATCTGTTATAATATTCACTCGGTAAAGGTACGGGCAAGTTCAGCCATCCATATGTCAACATTGAACTTCACCTCTTGTGTTATACTGTTAACACACCACAGGTACTATATACCTATTCTATAAGTCCCAGACTACAAACACTGCATCGGGAAGAAATAATAGAAATATCAACAAATATGAAAGTTTTTGAATTTTATTTTTTCAGTTTTAAATATAACAAATCTTTTATTCTTGCAACTGATGAAGCAAAAATAATGGCAGTTTAAAATAACATTTTTCTTCAGTTCGCTGTCTTGAGATCGTATCTCTGTACATATATAAATATTTACAATACAAGTCTACTGTATTTGCATAACATTGTTCGATAACATAGATAAATACAAAAATATGTATATGATACTCACAAAAACATGGAAGCACTTTATAGGAAAAATTAACAGTGTAAAATATTGAATATCCAAAAAACAATAGTAAAAAATCTGTAATGAAAACATGTGCAAAATACGACTTAGCCGGGCATATGAACACTTGAACTTGAATCACATTATGGTATTATAGTATATAACATATAGTTACATGTTAACACATCAATGATATGAACACATATTATAATGGCGTCATGAAGGACATATAACTTGATTTTAACAGTAAATAACGTTAACGGAATCCTAAATCAAAACTATGTTACTTGAAAATATGCAATATTTACGTAAAGAATAAATACTTTGATCGGTATTCAAAACAAACGTAGCACTAGCATCTATATATATATAAGACGCACATTTTGGGTTAGGTTTCCTAAGTCGGTGTAACAATAATATTTAACAATAAGTTGCATAATTACTATAACATAATTATATGTAAATCACAAAAATAAGATAAACGTGTATTAACGCTCTACCATTTTACAAACACACACACACACACACACACACACACACACACACACACACACACTCTCTCTCTCTCTCTCTCTCTCTCTCTCTATTCTGCTTCTATGTAGAAATTGACCAAATCGATAGGTGATTCATGTATACTTATGTTAGTCTTGTTATTGTAGCTCATAATAATAGAGAGATTGTTCAACAAGCAATATGTGAAATTGGAAACATCATACAACTGAGAGAGACCCAGGCGGCTGGACGATCGGATCCCGGACATGATCACGCCTACACTCAATGGCAGGTTGCTAGGGATAGCATCCAGACAGCGATGCACCGCCAGGAAAATTGCTATTGGTTTTGTAACAATAGTAACCATAATGAACTCTTTGCGTAAATAATGATTGACATTCATTTACTATTTTACTTCATTATAACAAGCGGCCATTTAGACTGAATGTAAAAGAGTATGGAATATCTGTTGAGTTGTTACGTATGATTTTGATGAATGCATATAATGTCATCTCTATTTGAAACTCTTACTTCCAATGTTTAAAATCAATATATATCTCTAATTGTTAATCAAAACACCCCTTATCGTTGTCTATCTTGGGTGAGGTAAATCTTTACAAATTAGCATACATTTTACTTGATAATAATAATCTTAATTAACTTACTAATTGCTTTGATGAAAATATGTTGAAATAAAGAACTACAACTCTATTCGTCATCAAAATTATAATCCTCTTACAAATGCACTTTTCAAATGCATCAAGTCACAGTTATACAACGACTAAATATCGGTCACTATGATTCTATGTTGACTCATTTTCATTACATTAAATCACTATATTTATTGGTTTAGATTTTGGTTGACAGTTGATGTAATTGGTTGGTTGTTGAGATGATTGACAGCGTAGTGAAGTTTATTTATGTCTGCACTTAAAATTGTTTGTCACATGTTAGAAGTGGGAAGGTTGATGCCTTATGAACCTGTTTAACCACAACGCCAAGTTTCGTTCTGGGCGACCGTCTCGAGGATTATTGTGACGTCAATTTAATATAATTTTAATCTGGTCCTTATCGAATTGTTTAAAGTATTTGTTGTTGGTTTGTCAATATCTTTCGTTTTGATGATTCCATTCATCTTGTTTTCTAAAGACATTCTACATTCTAATACGTTGATTTGGTTTGTCTGCGTTACTATTTCTTCACGATATTACTGTCAGTTTGTTATGGTGACGTATGTTTATTTTTTTTCTGTGAAAAGGGTTGCCATATTCTGAAATGGCACGGAGACATCGCGGCGGTTAACACATATGTAGGAGGGAACCTTTATTCCATCGCGCAATCATCTGATTTAACTTTTAGTGTTTTAACAGAAGTTGGCGAGGTTTCCTTTTTAGTTAATTATGGTATTTTGTTCGTCCCATGTATTCTTTTTGTTTTCCAGTGTCCATTGACTTACGTCTTTTGAATATCGTCTTGGTTTGTCGTATATAGTGCTTGAATTTAACATAAGACTACAGCTACAAGCTACATTTTGATATTCATGCCGAAGTTCTACATCCATTTGAACTACATGTATTTGCGTGTCTGCACTAATGACCGTTTGTTCAGATGTTCTATACTTCTATATATATATAAAATCTAGTGATATATTATCGTTGAACACGTATATTGGGTTTTTCAAGAGACGGCATATCTAAGAATAAAACAAAGTCACTTTCCTAATTCAAAAATAATGCATAAAAAACATGTGACAAAGCAACCAAATTCCGGTCAATTTATAAAATTCTCTTTTTGCATTAATTACTATTTTTTATACACTTAAATAGACTACATTCTAGTTAAGTAATTTGCATGGCAGTCATGTGTCTTCTTCTAATCCCATATTTTATTATACTCTGGACCAATATTCATTTTCAAAATTATTACGGAAACGTCGTTTTATTGTATAATGTGTATCCAAGAGGTGATTTCCAAAAACTAAGTAGAAAAATAGTGAGTGATAAAGTGCAAAAATAAAACTTAGTTTAGTACGAATCACAGGAAGTGTTCCGAATTATCTGATAAGAGCTGACTATAATCAGATTATAACAAAATATTTTGTCTATTTGGGCGACCGTAAGCTGTGTTCAATTTTCAAGTGCACGGTAACAAGTGCGTGTCCGTGTGTCGTTGGCCTTCCGGTGGAAAGTATTATCACACATAGCAGATCTAACAAGCACAATTCGCAAAGGGGCATATCAGAAATATAGACTGGGAAACTATAATGGACAACCAATAAATACAATATCTAAAGGAGACCAGCACCAACTCTCTGTGGGAGAGAACCTCGACCAACATTCCAAGATTACCTACGAGTTCATCTTACTAAATATATACTCAGGTGAAAATGATAGATGGATCGAATGATTGATCGGTGGACAAACAGACAGACAGGCAGGCAGGCAGGCAGGTAGGCAGGCAGATAGACAGACAGATTGCTGGTGCGTCCTATTTCGTAATTTTGTGTATTTTTAAATAAATCTGCGGAGCTACTCAGAAAGGATCCTGATAACTTTTTGAATAACTCACAATAATAAGATGACGTCGATAATGTATTCAATAATTTATTTCAAATCACTTCCTAATTTATAAATTTAAGTTTTTAAGTAATCATGGGACAGCATTTGTTTACTTTAAAATGAAAAGTGTGTGTGTGTGTGTGTGTGTGTGTGTGTGTGTGTGTGTGAAAAACGAAATAAATTTCTTTAATATAATTTTGATATACTTGTTATAAAAACCAAGGAATATGTAACGTCACAGTACCCATTTGGATCACTTTCAGCGTATTATTTTTAAAAATTCTTGTGCATAAGTTTAATATTTCTGAGACCCGTTATATCGACTTATGGAATAAATTAAATTTTATCCAATTTTACTTCCAAGACTGAGACTTGAAAAACGCATAAAATTAACAAATAAAAATATGGGTTGCCAAACCTTTTCACAATTTTGTAATAAAGATTCCCGTGTAACGTCGAGCGGACAAGGTTTTCACATCATCTCACCCGCTGTCATCAACATTATAACACGGGGATCCGAACTCATTGTTTGCTTAGTCTCAAACTACTGGGTCGAACTGATAGTTCAGGATTCGAGGTGTCAACAAATACTGAGACACATTTGTCTGAGACAGTTACAACTCGAGAGGAATCTACTTGTTGTAATGTTACCCAGAACCTCAGCCACTACTCTGTGCCTTAAACCTGTCAATCCTAGTCCTATCACTGAAGCCTTACTATGATCTCTATGTATACCTATAGTAATCTTTACTTCTACTGAACTGCCTGAAATAGCAATATGTGATTAGTTTAACGTCTTCAGCGTACCGTAGTGGCCATTAGAAGACGGGTATCAACTTTGGAAGGCCGATGGCCTTAAGTGAGTTCCGAAAGAAAGTGAATATACAATGTACAAATATCGAAGATACCAAATCAGTCCAGCAATGACACACAAAACATCGGCAGCCGACAGTGCAAGAAGCAAGGAGGCGGCCAAGATAGGCCCCTATTCTATAATCCTAGCCTACACTATAATATTGGCTTCCCTGTGCTCGACACCTTATCGCGGTAGGAAGGTTTGCGCGTCTCAATGATCTGGAAAGCTATGCTGACGGGAACTTATGTTCCTGTTAGGGTCACCCAAGTCAGGAAGGTTTACAGGTAGAGACCAGACAAAGATCGGCACGTTCTTCAGAGGGGACGCTAAGCTGGCCGTCCCGTGTACAGGGATTTTTTTAACCCCCTGTCACGATGAAGATCCCCATGTAAAGTTCGATAGAAGAGTAGGCGGAAACGCCGTTGCATGGGCTCATCCTTCTTTTTGAACTATCTCTTGTTCTTTCATTTCCCGTTCCTGTCGCTGCTTCTCTTCCTGTCCTATCGTTTGGTTTGTCACCGTTGACATCTTTCGTTTGCAACGTCCACAGAAAGTATTACCATTTCTCTTTTTCAAAAGCTGAAAGTTTTGACATTGTTAAATATTTTGTGTTTTTTGTGTCATTTTGTTTCGTTTTGCTTCTTTATTTTCTGTCTTTGTGGTTGATAATTGCCTTATTCATTGTATTTCAATATGATGCATATGAATGAAAACAACGGTTGGTAGGTCTGTCACTAATGTAAACAACTATAGATAGCAGTGATTGACTAAGAAGCGCTTATAGTTAATGAAATAAATCGTCGTCTGAAAATAATAAATTTTTGTTTTTGGTGTTCATAGGATTCATAATTATTGTCATTTATTTCTATGATAAGTAAAAACTTTCTACCAGCACTTCGGTTCGAGATTAGGTTACACTTCGTGGGGGTTCTATGATTGTTGATAGGATATACCTATTTATGCATATGTCTTTCACGACTGTCCACACTTTTATTAAAACCACTATAAGTTTTGATTTACTTGTACGCAAAAGAACACATGCAAAATTAAGACTCGAGTGTCGCGTAGAACGTGGTCCACATTTCTTATTCAGTAGTCAAAAAGACTATTTAATTTAGCTATTTATAAAAGACAATCGCAAAAGGGCAAGTTAAGTATAAAGCTATACATGTGGTTTCAGTTGTGTTAACCTTAAAAATTATAAAATGCCATTTTTAGCTAATTATACTCTATCGTAAACAGCATGCACTTTCTAGTGTTCTATAAATATGCTGTACGCACGTGACTGAAGGATTCTGATTATAAATAAATGACCTACAATTTGACATGCCATCTTATATTGAAATAGTTTATATTGAGAAAGACACGCGTAACGGCTCCATAACTAAGCTGTCAATCACGAAACCAAAGCGTATGCATGAAATTTGCTGAAGTTAAGATTGTCCCCGAAAGCGTTTACACGATTAACCGAAACGAACCGGAACTACGTACGTGCACATTAGCGACCTGATCGAGTTTTATTTACTGTTAAATTCAAATCAACGGATTTATAGGTGAGTGAAAGTTTTTTCATGAGATTATTCAATGCCTTCCTCGGACCTACCGCGGATTGTCTTTAGACTAGCGTGGACCAGCTGATATTCGCCACGGAGGCATGGAACAGTTTAAAAGTTGACTTGATAACTTTGCCCGTACAATTTCCCGTAAATATATTGACTAAAATTTTCTATTTTGAGCGATATCGGTGGTAGCGTTTTAATAAAATATGTGTTTTGACGTATATTAAATATCATGTTTCGTCTCAGACATCTATACTAAGGTTTCATTTATTTTTAAGTCGTGAAACTCTGATTTCTGACGATTTATTGATCAGGGTTTTTAACAACACGGACGACATTCTTAAGCTTTGTAGACGTACACATTAACACTTAAAAAAAGTAAAAGTACGTTGAAATTAGGTCCTCTTCTCACTCCCGATAAGCGCTCAGCATTTCTTGGTAGAAGAGACTGGTTGGCTCGATGTAACGATAATGTGAGCGAGTAAAGTATCGTCAATGTGTCTGCCGCGTTATATTTCGGTGAGACAGCACTATGAAGTCACCACCAGTGTGCACTGTCACGAGCAGACACTGTCTACGTATAACCTAGAAAACACGAGTTGAAGGGACATATCATTCCGAGGTAGCTGGCGTCAAATTTGTTTTTGTGAAGAGGTTAATGTGTTTTTTTGCCATCTGATGCTTGGTGATGTTTTGGTCGTCAGTCCCTCTGATATGAATCAGATGTCATTTTCACTGTTAAAAGTGAGCATTTTGTGAATGTTGTCATAAACCGAATTCGCACAAAGACGACACAGCGGGTTACACAACTGGAAACTATCATACTTAAAAGAGGACACTTGGTTTCGCAATAGAAAACGCACTGTTTCCTTTACAGCAAGTATGTGTGGGCGTCCCGTGCTCTTACTCATTTCTACAATTATGTAATTTGACGGCACTTCTAAATGTTAAATGTCTCAGTTTTCAACTTTAATCATGTGGCAATTGTTTGAAAGTCAATGTCTTTTGTTCCAGTAGTACAATTTCTTCTTGTTTATTACATGTATTGATATAAGCACTTTGTATATGATCTCACGATACTTACATGAGTGTCGATTAGTAGTCACTTATGCTACATGTGAAATTCACGCGAAGAGATTCATGTGACTGCGCGTTAATGAGTAACATGGGGTACGAGATATCTCTTATTTAATACACAAAACAATTTATACGTACATGGACTCTTAAACACTAATTATGTACAATAGGTCAAGTAGTGGTAAAATCGCGCATGATGTCGCCTGCTGTTGTCTTGTTGGCGTGAATGATATCTTTGCTTTTTTACGTTTGACAATATCAATACATGCATAAAAAAGATTTTATTAGCTAATTTGTCATATCTTTGATGTTCGTATTAACATAAGTTCGACCAGATCATATCTTTGTTAAAGATCGTTCAAATCAAAGCAATAAAACAAATATTCAATTGCATTCATCTCACAAAATACCCGTAAATTTGCCCTTTCAAGATCTGACCGATTTGTATATTCGAATTTTAAACACTTGTTTTTGACGAAGAATGGCATTATTTTGCTAGACGCGATGCTGATCTACAAACATCACGACTAACTAATACCATGTGCTTATATTTTTAAATGCACCAGCTGAAACCATAAGAAAGTAGTAAATCGGAAAACCAAGACGATATTCTAAAGCCGTAAGTCCATGTACATTGGCAAACAATAAGAAAACGTTGGACGCACACAGAAAAAAAAACCAAATATATGTTTATCAACTACAAATTGTCGGCATCGCTTAATAGAAGAAGGAATAACCGTTACGTTTACACATTTCTCCATAACAATTCATTTCACGTAAAAAGCAACAATTATTATATTATTATTATCGTTACTTCATTTATTAACATACTTTCATAGCTGTTGATTTTCAGAATAATTTTTTTTTAATTTTTATTATTGTATGTTTTGCTTCAAACAGAAGTTATTGGTGTTATCATTTCCTTTGTTGTTTCCATTAAGTTGGTTGGTCGTCTGCGTTTCGTTCCTTTTTGCCTTTGATTTGTCTATGTCGTTGTTACAAAGAAGTTTTTGTTTGTGTACTTTGCTTTATATAACAAAAATAAATCCATTACGAAATTAAAACCAACTTTTAGTAAAACATATATATATATATATATATACGTTCTACGTTTTGGCTGATCTTTATCTAAGATATTGAATAGATTAGGGAAACGTGGGAATTAAGAAATGTCGATGCTACCACATCTCAAAACCCCAAACATTTTATTGCCATCAACTGCAACGTATTATTTTCCTTATGTACATATGGATAGATATAGCTATATCTGTACACTTTATTTTAATTTCTTAATTGCCGAAAATTTACAAGGAGTTCGTAATAAAACGTTCGATATATTTCTTTGATCACACTTAGATAAAGCGATAAAGATCATTGATTAAGAAACATTTTAAAATATCGAAGTCACGTCTTATTTGGATTCAATATTTGATGGGTCTTTGTCAATATGATAGTTATATGACTTCAGTGCTAAAAGGCAATATTGAAATGACTTATTATAAAAGTTTATAAATAATTCTTGTCC
>JAUMGZ010015866.1:0-10034 GCA_032359645.1 Pododesmus macrochisma | reverse complement strand
TATCGCGGTAGGGAGGTTTACTTCCCTGGCTAGACACCTTATCGCGGTAGGGAGGTTTACTTCCCTGGCTAGACACCTTATCGCGGTAGGGAGGTTTACTTCCCTGGCTAGACACCATATCGCGGTAGGGAGGTTTACTTCCCTGTCTAGACACCTTATCGCGGTAGGGAGGTCTGCGCGTCTCGATGACTTGGAGAGATTTGCTGGCGGGAACTTGTGTTTCTGGTAGGGTCACCCAAGTCAGACAGGTTGAAGGTTGGATACCAGACAAAGATCTGCGCGTCCTTCGGATGGGGCGTTAAGCTGGCGGTCCTGTGTACAGGGATTTTTAACCCCCTGGCACGATAAAGATCCTTATGTTGAGTTCGATAGAAGAAAAGGCGGAAACGCCGTTGCATGGGTTCATCCTTCTTTCTGAACTATCTCTTTTTTTTCGATTCCCGTTCCTGTCGCCGCTTCTCTTCCTGTCCTATCTTCTGGTTTTTCTCCTTTGGTCTTTTGTCACAATAACGGTGAAAGATTCAGAAAGTGACGTTAGGCCCTAATTAAACGAACAAACACAAAAACTGTAAATAGCAAAATGCATAATTTGGACAATTTTTTTAAAGGGGAACTACGGTAAGCGCGCACTCCGTCCATACGAGTTACCTCCCTTCCAATTACACCTGTAACCTGTGTCAATATTTTCTTTACGTGTTAAACGCAAGCCAGTTTACGCATTGTCAAGTACCGCTACTAATTAGAGAACATTCGCATTAAACTTATAAATGTGTATCTTGAATCATCGTTGCTTGAAGTTGAAAACAATCAAAGAAATTGTAACCGTGAAGCAAGTGAAGCAAGATATGACATCTCGTCTTGTCCGATAGTTGACGCGTGACTCAAAATCGCCATTTTGGATTAGTTAATGGATCGTAGGGTGTGAGTGTCAATACGGATATCTTAAATTTTCAAGTGAATTTTCGTCTTGTGAATTTACAGATGCAGCCATGAGTTGGGGTACAGAATTGTGGGTATGTATAGCCTTTATAAAATCACACGTGATCTCATAAATCTTGAATATTTTCTTGTTTACATCCAAAGTTCAAAGAGGAAGCGATCAAATATTTTCATTCGTGTCGGACGTCTGCTTGGGTACCTCATTTCTATCGTTCTTTATTGCTGATAATTGGTACCCAAAGCAATGCCATGTCGCGTCTTTGATGTATTCATTTGAGTAGTTTCAATTTGCAAAAATAGTTTGGTCAACGCAAGTGCTGTATTTGCCATTCATGACAGTTGAGTATAACTTCGTCTGGTCATAAATTAAATTTATAAAATGAAATATTCCCCAAATTCAGTGCAGGATTCACACGTTTGTCAACAGGTCATGATCACCTGCCTGCAATTCAGTCAAAGTGTAAAGTATTATTCTTCTTAATTCAATTGCTACAAAGACTGGTGATAAATAACAAACACACATTCTTGTAAGTGAAAAAACCGTTCTTTAAATATTAAATATCTTTATTCGTTTCCTAGTTCTGAACCTCTTAAAGTTGTCTGGTCGAAATAATTTGTTTCTTTTCAGAGGCAAATTGTTAAAACTGTCATTATAAATCTGTTGCATTTTGGGATTTAAACACTGTTAAAATAGACGCTTTAAAATGATTAATATAATTAATCATTTAATGTCAACAATATTAATTAACATGTCAAGAGCTGGAAATAAAAATGTTTGAAACTACTAAACTATTAAGATTACATGTTAGTATTAAGTATGTATTATATATAATTAAAGGAATTAAGTCACAACTGAATCTGATTAAAGGAACAGGAAGTTCTTATTTTGTTTCATTCATGATGTTAGTTAGCTGATGATTTTTATTGTGTGTATATAACTACGTATATACTAAGTCACCAGGAAACGTTATAACATGTATATACAATGTAGGTGGAATCCCAAGGTCAAGAGGAATGGTCAAGTGGAGTCATTGGGCATGATGCACTGTTGTGTCAACTGGACATGTACAATGTATTATATTATTACATGTACAAAAAACATATCTACACAGAGGATTGTCAGGGATGATAATGAATAATATTAATAAAGAAGTAAAACAATACACACATACTAGCTCACATACATTTATGTAGATTATAAGTGTAATTTTATTGATAACATAACACGTACAGATCCCACATACAGGTCTTGCTGACTGATCCACCCATGTGTGATTGATAATAAAATGTCAGTTTTCATCACTGATGTCCAGCTAATGTTCAGATAATCTGCTGTCATTGTGATGATATACATGTCATTGTTATGAAGACTTGTTATCTAAGGTTTTTATTACCCGTTTGTGTTATTATATATATATATATATATATATATATATATTTATGTAAATAGTCAGGGTTAAATCTTGTTTGATCATTGAAGTTGACATATATTATATATATATATATAAAACCAGAGGCAATTAGCGGACCAACAATTTTTATTGCCTTCCCTAACTTCTCTATATGTTGTTTTCATTGTTTGACCTGAATATTTTTAATTTTTACAAATTTTAAGATTTATAAGAAATTTTATATTCAGAATGTAGCTTTCCAAATACCGGGATATATACACATGTACATGTATTCTATAAAAAAAACTTAAAATTTTTTTTTTTACAATTTTGTATGGGGAAACCCAGGTTTTCTTTTAGCCTTTAATTAGCTCACATATAGTACTAATTTGCATATACTTATAATAATGAAAAATGTAAATCTAATAATACTAATTGTGATTTCCTCTAAAAATTTAAATTTTTCGTTTTGTATTGGATGACATTTTTACCATTATTGGAAGTTCAAACCGTGCAAGCTTATTATAAGCTATAGTAGGGCTACAAAAAACTTTTATAGTACGTCTGGTTTAAGAAATAAAACATTGAATCTCCCTGGAGCCCGCATCCCAGGGATATTCAATGTTTTATTTCCCTGTCATGTGCTACGCTGTAGCCAATCAGCGCTACTGTTACATCATTTAGGTACCGGGTATAATAAAACATGTTATTATCCATAGCTGGGACAGATATTGGTTGACATACTTTGTCGGGGATATTACATGTTATTATCACAGAGCTGGGACTGACATGGACATTAATATGTACACTATTGAATTAACTTAATCCTATGATATACATGTAATGTATGTATACACAGTTAATGCAGTCAGATGATGACATTGTCCTGTCCAGTTAATGTACGTAGCTTCACCAGTACTTCCTTCCTTCCTTGATGAACGGTCAGTCAGTGGACACCACGTGCACATACATGTACGCTGGCCTGATGGCTTTATTTTAATATGTACATGTCAGATATATGTAGTTTCTGAACCAGCACACTATGAATTAAAACAGACAATTTTATGGGTGGTTTTTTTAACCTTCCTTGAAGTTTTTTGGTCAATGACAAAGAGGTGAAACAAAAATATAATGATACTAGTTACAATGTTACAAGCAAAGATCCATTCAATATACACCAGAACATACTTTGTCACATGGATACAGTGCTAGTGCAGTATAGATTTATTTGTACAATTAAAATGACTCAATATCGTACAAGTACTGCTGATATAAGGTATATACACAGTATGAATGAAAACTGGAATGAGTGCATTTACAATGTACAGCTGCAGTGATTTGTTGAAAGTGCACGTACACAGTGCAGAAGTTAATATGTTACTACATGTACTTTTTGTTGAACAAATCTCTACTATACATAAATACTTGACAGTAAATACTAAAACTGGTAAAATATCTGCTGTTTACAGATGCTACAACACGTGTTGTGCCTGAGTGACACAGTGCACATGGTTAAGTAACATTCTGTACATAGCACGTCCTGGTAAGAATTACAACTTGTCCAATGGTTCATGACTTGGAATAAGAATGTATAGATACAAGTATTGTACTCTTTACTGAGTATATCATGTATACAGTAGTAAAGATTGTCATGGAAGACACATTCTTTGTCTTATTACAGAATTCCAACTAAAGATTTATGTCAAGGGTTTTGGCATTACATTTTACAGAGATGTTCAACTCATTGTGAGCCTGCTGCAATTCAGTGTAAGGGCATTCAGAATATGAATGAATATGTCATGAACATTTACATGTACTCTATACTATATATACATGTACATGTAAGGCTGTTGAAATTATGAATACCACATTTATCCTAAATAATTCACATTTCTAATTAAATTCCAATTAAATACTATTTTCCTTATAAAAATAGAAATCTGCAGTTTTGAATTAAAGGAAGGCAATTCAATTGTTTGTATAAGGAAAGAGCAAGTTAAAGCATATTTAGGATTCTATCTATACTACATGTAGTTATTTTACATGCATTAATGACAGTTTAAAAAAAGATCTCTTGCTGTAAGATTATGTACATGTCCTATCACTACAGTTTGAAGGATGCTATCTTCCTTCACTTTAGGTCTTGGGATTGATTCCCAGTCGTGTCACATGGCATTGAGAGATTTCAGATTTGGTAATATTTGCTCCTTGCTGGGCACTGAGCATTTTAGGTAATTAAAATAGAAAGACTTTGACTTGATGTCAGGACAACGTGACTAAGTGAAGTAATATCCTGTAAATGTGTCTACATGTACATTGAGATATTTCAGGGAAACAGCACTATGAATTCGAAGTTGCCATCAGTATATGCACGGTAACAAACAGACACTGTCTCGTTATAGCCTAGTTATACAGACATGTGTTGGAAAAGACTTAAACCACAATCAAGCAAACTTTATAGTAATTTTAATACTGGTACATGCACATATATGTGTAATTCACTAATTGGAATGATACGCATGTTCAAGATTTAGATTTTTATCAATGACTTATTGGAATGAGGAAGTAAAGCACTGGTAGTGTGATAATTGGCACCAAATAAATACAGTTCAGCACTTAATGCATAATAATGTCACAGTACATTATGCATGCGTCATGTCCTGTGTATAATACATGAACAGTAGACATATACTGAGTAGGATAAGGTCAGCCCTCCTACATCTAGTTACAACATTAATGTTTCTGTTGTTATGAGAGTAATTGAATATGACTGGCCACATAAACCTTGTGTAAAGTGACTGTTACATGTAGGACTAGGCCCTGGCTTTGGGCACCTGACCTCAGTATGAAGTATACATATTGTAACACTTTCAGTGTTTGGCCTCAGGAGACCTGTGGGCTTTATGCATCTATATATTTATCCTGTCCATGAGTTAACTTTATCTGGGTCACCATTGGTTCTCAAACCCAATTAAAAAGTATACATGTAAAGAGATAATTTTAAAATTAGAGGTTTCATTTTTGACCCTTATGTTCATTTTCCATTATGTCGCATAAATGGCTTCATTACAATTTATAACTTACAGAGGCAGAACATACAATTGTCTCTGCTAAGATTCAAACCTGGGACCTCTATGTTAGGAGTCAAATACTCTACTGAATGAGCAAAAGGATAAATCCTACAGTACAATTGCAAGCTGTAATAATGTTGTTTACACATGCACATGGGTGTAACACTAGCTTTACATAATTTTCCACAAAATAAATTTTTGTTCAATGTTCACTTTCAATGTCTTGTTTCAGAATAATTCCTCGCTCTCTGCCTGTAGTCTGACCCTGCTTCACTTTCATTGACAGAGCTTATATGTATCGGCCCCTATGTTTATATATTAACTGTAAGATGGGTGTTTATTTAGGAGTTATAGACTAGCTAGGGTGCTGTGATGTTCTAAGTGAATACCACGCTTTGTTTGTATGAAGTGTCACCGGTGTAAGCAAACATAGATATTAACCAATGCTAGAGATATACCACAAGTCAACACTATAAATATGACACATTTATATATTAATTTATTGTAATATTCATCATTAATGGTCTGTCTTCATATAGTTTTTACAGTTTGTACTCAAAGTAAAATTTATCTTGGTGAAGTACAAAGTTCTACTGTAATCCCCAACACGTTCACACTTTTCACAGCAATACAAAAATGTTTAATATAAATCTATCAAAATTTCTGACTTGACTTTATGGTTAGGTTCTGAGCGGCCAAGGTGGCTCAAAATACTGACTTGAACTTATGTATGTGTTGAATAATTTGACCTTGGGAAATATTCCACATATTGGACAGATTGCTACGCATATATACACCATATACATATTATGTGAACATTTGTTCCATGTTAATTAGCTAGCTGTGAATCTGCTTACTTGGGTGTATTATTGTGAGGAAGCACTTTGCAGAGATTTTGAGCTCCCATTTCACTTTCCTGGTTTAGAACCTACTAGTGAATTAATACATTAAACATGTTTAACTCTTATTAACTTTAGTAAAACATACACACTTAAATCAACTTAATTTTCTTCAATAAGACAGAACAAAATGTGTTGTTCCTGCCGCCCTAGTCTACATATACCTAATCATAAAAACCATATAAATGTTTGCCAACATAAAGAGTTTTTTGCTGGTTTGAGACAAGCTTTGTTAGGTCAGAAGTCATGATTTGTTCACTAGACATGTACATTTTGGGCCAACAAGACATTTGATTTGCATTGGTATAAATAAAAGTATCATGCACATAATATATATATATATATATATTATCAAATTTCTTGTAAAATCATTAACTCCCTTGTGTTGACATCATGTTGTGGTACCATAGCATGGTGCTTTGATGACATGGAAAGCAAAGCTTGCCAGAGCTTGTGGTTTTAATAGGACAACCCAAGTCAGATAGATTTGAACTATAAACATCAATATATTCTCAGGATTGGACACTAAGATGGTGGTCCAATGAACAGGGATGTTTAACTGCCTGAATGAAAATAATTCCAGTGTAACATTCAATGAGAGATTACTCCCTTGAATGATCCTAATGTAACAGTCGGTGAGAGATTACTCCCTTCAATGATCCCAATGTAACAGTCAATGAGAGTTAACCCCCTTCAATGATCCCAATGTAAAAGTCAGTGAGAGTTAACTCCCTTCATTGATCCCAATAGAACAGTCAATGAGAGTTAAATCTCTTGAATGATCCCATGTAACAATCAGTGAAAGTTCACTCCCTTCATTGATCCAAATGTAATAGTCAATGAGAGTTAACTCCCTTGAATGATCCTAATGTAATAGTCAATGAGAGTTAACTCCCTTGAATGATCCTAATGTCATAGTCAATGAGAGTTAACTCCCTTGAATGATCCTAATGTAATAGTCAATGAGAGTGAACTCCCTTCAATGATCCCAATGTAACAGTCAGTGAAAGTTAATTCCCCTGAATAACAAATATCCTAGTGTAATAATCAATGAGAGTTAACTCCCTTGAATGATCCCAATGTAACAGTCAATACGAATAGACAGAAACATTGTTGCAGGGACACACATCCTTCTTCCTGTACTGTGTCTATATTTCTGTTGTTGTTCTCCCTGTCACTGTTCACTGCTTGGCGTTACTCAAGTCTGTTTGAGTTCAGATTCAAGCAAGACCTGGAATGAATGTTTCAAATAAAAAAATTAGTTTAATTAAATTCATTTCTAGCATTGAGTCATTGAGTGTAATAGTTCCTTATCATAAGTTAGAATTCCTTCCTTGCTATTACAAAAGAATAATGTCTTTTATCATGTTTATAGGAATACCATTGTTGCTTGTACCATGAAAGGCCTGAGAAATACATTGTACTTTAGTCTTCACGCATATATAACATTATGTATACAAGTACATGTACCTCTATATCAGATGCTCATAAATAGTCGACCAGCTCTGACAAAAATCAACTCTCTATTGTGTTCAAGTGGAACAGGAAATAAATAGTTGACCTTGCATATTATAATGTTAAGAAAGTCAACTTCAGGGTATACTTATATGTGTTACTATTGAGAAAGGTTCACTTAGGCCAAACCTGTACATATTTGTGGATCTTGTGACTCTTGAGGTCACAACTTACATGTAAGATGTTATATATATATATATATAATTATATATAGTGCATGTACACAAAAGTTAAAATTCTTATTTTATAGCAAACAACTTTGAATACTGTTGGATTAGTGTGTCTAGCTATTGGGTGTATCCTTAAAGTGTATGTTTGTAAAAAACATGCTCTGTGAGAATTTGTCTTGTACTGGATACAAATATTAGTATTTACCATGAGGAGTTTACATACATGTAGAAAGCATTGAACATACTAATCTTGCGTGTGTTATAGATAAATGTTGGAATGTAACATTCTGGAATGATGCCCTGCTCATTTCTTGTAGATCTCTGTGTATGTGAGATAGCAGGATATAATAGTAGGTTTTATTATGTACACAAACATCAGATTACACAACCATTTGACAACACATGATTTTTCCCCCCTTTCCCTCAGTTCTTTATAGAAGTCTAGACTTGCAATTGCTCTTAGTACTTTTGGAGTTTCTTTGTATAGATTTCTAGATTTGTCAAAAACACAGTTATTGTTTGTGTTGGCCTAATTTCGAAGTTGTAATTTGTAGATAGCACATTATAGTACAAAGTAACCTTGAGGTACTTGTAAATTACCACATCATCATGGACATTTTAACATGTCTAGTCCAGTGTAATTTGTTTATACCATGACTGGTCAGTTTAAATTTATACAAACCTTGATGTCCAGATGGTCAGCTGATGTATCTGGCCAATTACTGCAGACACTTCAGGTGTATAAGATACACAGTCAGTTTGTGTAAAAAGTCAATTAGCTGGAACTGACCAGACTAAATGATTGGACACAGACCGCCTGGCCTAGCTAGTACTGTACATGTACATGTTAAGGAAACAGGATCTACAGATGTTGTATAGTGGAAGTTTTTACTTTTTATTTTGGCTGTTAAAAAGGCATTAGGCAGTACATGTATATATAAACTTGCAATTGATTGACATTTTTTTTGAACTGACTATTTTTAACTGATAAAGCATTTTTTTTACTTGAAACGTTCTATTATTAATATAGGTTGACTTAGTGAAAAAATAGTGAAAGTTTAATGAAATTTTAGTATAACAAGTTAAGACCGTGATATTATTTTGACAAAGTAAAGTACATGTAAAGAAACCTTTACAAATGTATCAGTTCTCAAGTTCTGTACCTTCCGTCTGTAAATCACAGGACTAGACTACTATACTTATATAACCCAGAACAAATATTATGCTATCTCATCACTGAAGAAAATACATGGAATTACCAGAAGACACAATATACTCATGACTCCAATTCCACTGGTACTGTATCATAATGTCCATTCTTTGGCTGGAAGCTAGCTGGTACAGAATCTATACGCATGCAGGGATCATGTGAGAAATTTTTAAATTATTGACATTGATTCGTGCATAAGCAGCTATATATATATATATAGACCTGCATGTCATTACTTAGTTAAAGTTAACAAGATTTGTTGGGGGGTATCAGTCCCTCAGAATTTAACTGCACAAATCTACATGTATATATATTCACATGTGAACAATGTACCAGAGCTTTAATTAGCAGCTGTGACCACATCCCCCTCACTGACTGGTCAAGCATAAATAGCTATCTCCATATACATGTACATGTATAGCACTGATCAGGTTTGATGTCCCTATAATCTTTATGACATGTCTATTATTTACTCATCTATTTACCTATACAATAATCCACAGGTATCATGTTTACCTCTGAACAGGTAAACAAACACAAATACCATAGAGATGACACTGTGACCCAATTATAGTGTCCCACTTGTGTGTATCTCAGTTTGATTTGGATGTTTGTGATGAACGATATTTATGTAAATTGTCAGTGTGACTGGGTAATAAATATATGGTGTAAGAGAACACTAATCTATCATGTGAAATAGAACCATCTGTTATAATATAGCACCTTTAATATAAAGGTTACATGGAACTTGCAGGGCTAGTATATATAAATACACTCTTATAAAGTTCTATGTAGATGTTTCATTTGATTTATTCTTTTAAAGTACAAAGAAATTTATG
>JAUMGZ010015855.1:0-10034 GCA_032359645.1 Pododesmus macrochisma | reverse complement strand
GAAGGGGATTCAAGATTGTACAAATGAAGGACCTGACCCCCAGGGGACAGATGGGCGGGGCCAAAAGTGGTAAATTTGTCAGTTTGCCTTTAAATGACATCTCCTCCAAGAATATTGGGCAGATTTCAACCATATTTGGCAGGAAGCATCCTTAGGGGAAGGGGATTCAAGATTGTACAAATGAATGCCCTGAACCCCCAGGGGACAGGTGGACGGGGCCAAAAGGGGTAAATTTGACAGTATGCCTCAAACAACATCTCCTCTGAGGCTATTTGGCAGATTTCAACTTATTTGGCAGAAAGCATCGTTAGGGAAAGGGGATTCAAGATTGTACAAATGAAGGCCCTGACCCCCCAGGGGACATGTGGGTGGGGCCAAAAGGGGTAATTTGACAGTATGCATTCAAACTGGGCAAATTTCAACCAGATGGACGTTAAGGCCCCATGGGCCTCTTGTTTACTTCTTCTCCTAAACCAGTGGACCAATTTCAATCAAACTTGGTAGGAAGTGTCCCTAGGGAAGGGGATTCAGATTTGTTTAAATGAAGGGGCTCGGCCCCCAGGGGGCACCACTAGGGGTCCAAAAGGGGGAAAATTTGACAACATTCAAAAATCGTCTTTTAATGAACTAGAAGGCCTTGAGCTTAATGTTTTTTTTTGTATGTAGTAACTTTAGGGCATGGAGAACCAAGTTTGTTCAAGGCCTGACCCTGGGGTCAAAAATAAGTTACACATTTTGGGGTCAAAGTTCAACACTATGGCAAATATGTTAACTTTTCACATTTTTTACTTATTGTCCAAAACAACTGGACCAATTTCACCAAAACTTAGTAGAAGGCATCCATAGGGGAAGGGAGGTCATATTTGTTCAAATGAAGGGGTTTGGCCTCCAGGGGGCCCCTTTAGGAGGGGCCAAAAGAAGAAAATTTGACAAAATATTAAAAATCTTCTTGTAATAAACTAGAAGGCCTTGAGCTTTATGCTTTGTAGAAGCTTTAGGACATGGAGAACCAAGTTTGTTTAAGACATGGAGAACCAAGATAAATAACAAATCTGGTTCTCGAAAGTGCTTTCTTCAGCAATGCAATGCATTCATTACCAAGGTAGTGGGCAAATGATGGCGAGTAGTTTTCGCTAACAAGAGACTATTGTATGGCTGCTACAAAATGTTGATGTTATTTAAGCAGAGAAACTCGGAAAATATTTTTCTACAGTAACTTAACAGTTTGTTCTATGTGCTAAACATTGTTGTCTAAAAGTAAGATTAATTCTTATTTTAAGTTTATAGTATGTTTCATCAACATTGATTGAATACTTTTTATAGTTCATCTTTCTGTTTTAAAATGTTGATTTTGATTTGTCTCTATAATTGATTACTGCTTGAGTGTGTGTAACTAAATAGCAAACAATGAAATCACACTGCATTGTGTGTGTACAAGGTGTAATTAATCACTATTAACTGCATAGTTGCCAACTCTCCCTATTTAGGAGGGAGTCTCCCTATTTTTCACACATAATTTTCCCTTTTGACATCAGTATAATTCCTAAACCTTAACTGGCTTCAACTTGGTTTATTGCGCAGAACTGCTTAAATGAGGCAGTTTGCACTACTATTTTGTCATATAGGGCATTGTGTATACATATTAAAGACAATTTAAGATTTTGCTACGCATTTTCTCCCCCATATGATAATTTCAAAAAAGTTGGCAAGTATATGTAACTGTAGTTAAGTATGTTGCCTTGCCATTTGTTTACAAACAGTTACAAGTTTTATTCAATTAGACATTCATATATATTAGATTTTATCGCACCTCGGACAAGTTTCTGTAGTTTTGATACGTTACAAGTAAGTCACATGGTGACCCTCTATGAGACTGTAGAGTGTCAGTACATTTCTTATGGGGCAATATGGCACTGACAAAAATTCCCGTAAGTCACTTAACATTTTAAAATTCGTATTGTGGATGCATTTTGAAGTTTTGTTCCGTTAACTTGTTGTGTCTATGAGTTGGCGAAAGTACGACTTTGTTTCGCTTAAGTTATCTCCCATTGTCATGAATATTTATGAGGTCTAGTTTCACTGCACGCCTTACAATGTTTTCGCTGTGATTATAAAATATGATGGATATTGGGAAAATGCTAAAGGACAATAAAGGTCCTTGGTGCAAAAAACTTGTCATATGCCTTCGGCCTCACCCCCTATGAATTTTACTGACACTCTATAGTTATGTTGGGGGTTAATAGCAAATTATATAACTAATAATATTACTGCCAACACATCAAGCATAACTGTCTTATTACGTATGAGTTCGAATAGAAAGTTGTTGTTTTGGGGATTATTAGGGTAACTTATGTATAGGTCTTATCTATACGGTGTCCGCTTGTGACAGTGCACACTTATGGCGACTTTATAGTGCTGTTTCTCTGAAATATCACGCCACATACACATTAACAGGATACTTCACTCGGACACATTATCCTGACACCGTGCCAACCAGTCCTCTTTCTACCCAGTAATGCTGAGCGCTTAGCATGTAGCAAGAAGATTGCCTTAAGCTTAACGTTTTTGTATGTACAATGTAGTAACTCGAAGGCATCGAGAACAATGAAAGTTTGTTCAAGGTGTGAAAAAAGGTTACATAGATCAAAGTTAAACAAATATATACATAATTATATATATATATATATATATACATGTATAGCAAATATGTTATCTTTTCACATTTTCGACTTCTTGTCCAAATCAACTTGACCAATTTCATCCAAACTTGGCAGAAGACATCCTTAGAGGAAGGGGGTTCAGATTTGTTTAAATGAAGGGGCTCAGCCCATAGGGGACAAAAAGAGGGGGTAAATTTGACAAAATTTAGATAAAAATCTTCTAATAAACTAGATGGCCTAGAGCCTAATGTTTTGGTATGTAGTAACTTGAGGGCACAGAGAGTCAAGTTTGTTCAAGGTGTGACCCTGGGGTCAAAAATAGGTTACACATTTTTGGGTCAAAATTCAACACTCTATACATTTATATATATATATGTAGCAAATATGTTAACTCTTCACATTTTTGATTTCTTGTCCAAAACAGCAGACCAATTTTTGTTCAAACTTGATACAAGACTTCCTTAAGGGTAGAGGGTTTTGGTGTTCAGGCCCTCCTTCGTGTATTTTAAAGCCCCTTCATCATGATCATTGATGAGTTGTCATGCACCGCCTCCATCACACATTTTTATGGACAAATTGTCCTTTCCAGTTATTATTTAAGTGAAATATCAGGGCACAGCCTGTGGAAAACAGCAAGGGGGGCGAAACATATTTGTTGGCCTCACGCATATAATTATATATTTTCTGACAATTTTGTCATAGTTAATAAGATTGTTTTTGTAAACTGAACTCATAGCTCTATTAAAATAGATCCTATTACAGAGTTAATCTTTAAAGGTTTTTTCTTTGGTATATCAAATAGAATAAGAAACATCTTCTCATCAACATTTATTATCTTGAAGTGGCCCGAGAACCAAGTAACTAAACTTGTATAGCCTTAGTTGTTGTATAATTGGTTGTGTATTGTATTTCTAATACAATGAAATACGTTTTCATGTTCTGTATATTTAATGCATCAAAGAGTTTTACATGATTGTTTAATCAACTTTACAAGATTTATGCTGTATCTATTATTTATACACAAGTATGCATCTAGATCATATTTAATTGTATTAACTTCATTATTCTTTGATTTGTTATATTTCCTCCAAAGATTTGTGCCACATTAAACATAGCTTGTTACAATACAGCAATACAGTTGTGTTGCTATATATTTCCCCTGTAGATTCGAGCCAAATTGAATATGATATCTTGTTACAATACAGTTGTGTGGCTATATATACATATCTTGAGTAAAATAGAGACACACCTTGAAGAATATAAACAAATCATTGAAACAGAGTTGAAAGAAAATTGACAGTACCACAATTATTTGGCTTATGAGTTCTATTGTTTTGTTGTTGTCTAATGTGCACTAAGTGTTTACTTGATGACATTATTGGATAGCTTATTCAGTGACCATTAACTAATTTTCATTGGGACATAAATTTAATTACTAGATGTTGTCATGTACATGTATGTACCTGTGGTCATGTAACACTTTAAGGGAGATAAAACATGTTAACACCTCAAGGGAGATAACACAAGTTAACACCTAAAGGGAGAAAACACAAGTTAACACCTAAAGGGAGATAACACAAGTTAACACCTAAAGGGAGAAAACACAAGTTAACACCTAAAGGGAGAAAACACAAGTTTACACCTAAAGGGAGAAAACACAAGTTAACACCTAAAGGGAGATAACAAAGTTAACACCTAAAGGGAGATAACACAAGTTAACACCTAAAGGGAGAAAACACAAGTTAACATTTAAAGGGAGATAACACAAGTTAACACCTAAAGGGAGATTTGTTAAAATCATACAAAGAAACAGATGGTAAGTATACTACACTACGTCCCTTTAACGGCTGGTCGCTTAGCATCATTGGTACTGAACACTAATTTTAATCAATATATGCATACAACATCTTATTACCCAGGGACCACGCGTTCTCTTGATAGAACGAGGGCTTGTTGAAAATACAAAGTACACGTAACTGATAATGGTAAAGAGATGTGCTAGATTAAGACATAAAGTATGTTATCATGTTACGGTGTTTTGTTTCAGATGGACGTTAAGGATCGCAAACAATATATGTGTATGAACATAATCATTATACTGCGCATATAGTCTCAGTAAAATGAAATTTCAAAGTGATCACAGAGTTATCGCCCCTCCATCATAATATTAGACCCTATACCACATTTTAGTGATGATGGCTATGAACTTGAATAGATCATTTACCGTGTGTATTTTCTGTCAATATGTATGTATTTGCCTCAGTTCTTGGCTTTAATATGCTAAAAGCACAAATCTTAAAATGTTTCAAATATGATACCTGCCAACTTTGAAAACATCATATCGGGGAACGTCCCCCGGGGCAGACTTCATGTTTGGTAGGAAAGGATACAGAAAATAAGAATGTTCATGGTGGAGGTGACACGAAAATGACCATAAAATTAGTCTAAAAATAGAGAGTCTCACTAATAATAGGGAGGGGGGTTGGCAGGTATAAATATAATTATAAGAAAATTGTTTTAGGCGAACTATTAGCGTAAAAGTGAGGCAAGTCTTTTAGTCTGTTAAATTAGGGCTAAACGTCACTTACAGAATATTTTACCCATGTTGTGACAAAAGAACCAGATCTCAATAATTGATTTCTTTGTAAAGCAAAAATAATTCATAAACTTTTTCGAATTTCTACATTTATGACTAAACCATTGACGTTTTAACGTCTCTTTTTTAAACAAAAGCATTTTAAGGAGATAATCTAGGTTTACAAATTATGTTTTGTTTGTTTGTTTGATTGGGGTTTAACGTCCCTCCAACTCATATCTAAGTCATATCAAGACCAAAAAATGATGGACAAAACACAAATATTGTCGATTGTAATACAGTGTAATAAGAAGTGACGGTTATACACAAAAACATGTGTACAATGTGCAAAGTCGGCTATACACAAGAACACGTGTACAATGTGCAAAGTAGGTTATACACAAGAACATATGTACAATGTGCAAAGTAGGTTATACACAAGAACATGTGTACAATGTGCAAAGTCGGTTATACACAAGAACATGTGTACAATGTGCAAAGTCGGTTATACACAAGAACACGTGTACAATGTGTAAAGACGGTTATACATTAGATCATGTGTACCGAATGTGCAAAGTCGATTATACACAACAACATGTGTACAATGGGCAAAGTCGGTTATACACAACAACATGTGTACAATGTGCAAAGTCGGTTATACACAGGAACACTTGTACAATGTGCAAAGTCGGTTATACACAAGAACATGTATACAATGTGCAAAGTCTGTTATACACAAGAACATGTGTACAATGTGCAAAGTTGGTTAAACACAAGAACAAGTGTACAATGTGCAAAGTCGGTTATACACAAGAACATGTGTACAATGTGCAAAGTCGGTTATACACAATAACATGTGTACAACGTGCAAAATCGGTTTCATTGTGTTAATAAGAGTAGTGCTACGACCAAATGTATCAATTTATATTTGTGTCGTTTGAAAATAAACGAAATACAAATATTTCACTGTTGTTTTCAAAAACAGGAGCGTTAAGTCCCATCACAATTCACGGTATGCGTGGATTAAAGAAACTGATGCAAGTTTCAGATGTAATTAATAGTTAACATTCCGTTTTATTCTTGACTTATAGTATTACAAGATGTTGTAAAACATTTCAGTGTACACGGAGAGCTGTGGTGATGGGCAATATAAGACACGGTTACGACAGGTTGGTTTCATTAGCATAAGTGATCGCGGCAATGGCGTCTACGAATCGTAAATACAGGTAAAATTTAACCAGCCGGAAAATCGCGCCTGTATCGAGTTAATTTAGCTGAAAATTTCTATAATTCAGTCCTTAGAATCGGTGGACAAACTTCCTTACAGTAGCTTTGAAGCTGGAAATGACATTCATTTGAAGATTGCGACTTTCACGGCGTGTTTGTAATGTATATATTTTGGTATATTACAAAGGATTAGCGGCGCGCTCACTAACGCGAGATTCAATACTTTAAAAAATACTTTTCTTTTTTCATAAAGCGATGAGGTTTCCGGTGATATTCGTCAATATGACGACGACGAATAATGGCCCATTATGAAAATCAAGATGGCGATTTGTGCGCGCCTAAGCGGTCTGATTTACGGTGTAAATGACGTTTCTATCATATTTTGATTGGTTTATTATCCTTTGTTGCATCGCGGGATACATGAAAGGTAATGATGCGGCTAAGTGGCTGGAAATCCTTGATTACAGGTGCGAATGAAACTTACATTTACAATCACACGCACTATCCAGCTTAATCGTTTATATCGCGTGTGTGGCGGTCAACGCCAAAACAGTACAAGTTATAACCCTTACAAAGAAACATCAAAGGAACACAAGTGGAATAATTAATTGTGTTCGAGTCGTATCAAGAAAAATACCATATACGTCATACAATTGTGCGTTGTTGGGACACGTTAAATGCTGTCCCGGATTGCTACATTTCAATGTATATTTATCATTATATTCTAATTAAAGAAAAATATATATCATCTTCTGCATTGTATTTCTCGCATCCAAAACATCCACAGTATCATGCAACTCGAGTTATTCAGCGCCCTCTAGCGACACATACTTTAAAATGGAGCGATAATAGGGAGTGGAGATAACGACTGGATTATTCAGGTTAAGTATCATGCACTATCTTTAACAAGAGAGTTATCTCCCATTGACCGTTTAACTGGACTCTTCTCAAAATTTCTCAAAATTAAAAAAACATAAATCAAACCTCATTCCATAAATATAAAATGATATTGTAAATGTTTACAGATTTTCACTATATAATCTTTAGATACATTCTTACATGAAGGTTTTTTCAAATGAGACTTGCGGAACGGGGTTGAGATGTTTTCCTTCAGTGAGACTTTGACGAGGTCAAACGAACACTTGGCGATTTTCTTCAATTTCTCTCTTTGATACTTCTCATCGCCAGGGCTGTGTTCCACTTGTATAACGGAGCTTAGTCCTTGCGGGGAGACATAGCAAAGTGAAAGAATCAGTTAAGCTTTTATTTGTGTTGTATCTTGTAGAAGTTATCATTTTGCCTTTGTGGCGTCATCCTGTATGCCCTGAATAATTAATATGACACTGAAAGTTCAACCAATCAAAACTTCATATAGGAAGACAATGGGTACTTAGCCAATGAAAAGCGCGTTAGATTATATTACATAACAAACCATTACACATACGAAAAATATGAAATGTGTAATTTCACTGAATAACCCGGTAGTTATTTTATAGATAAAATTTATTACATGTTTACAATAATCCTAGCAATCTATTCGTCACCTAATAGGTACGTGTTATTCTTCAGAAAAAAACATATTGCATTGCTTATTCTTTTTGCGGAATTTCAATGACGTCAGAAATTCAAAATATGCCAATGAAAAACAAGAGCAAATTTGGCACCTCGAATTAATGCCTTGCTAAATGACGAATGTTGTAAATATTCGAGGAGTTGGACCTTATTTTTTTGTTCATGCTATAAGTTTAAAATATGAAGATTTATGGTGTAAAGAATACCGATATACCTTGTCAATTTTTTTTTTAATCATTAAATCTTCACATTGCACTCATATCAGGGCGTTTATTGCATTATGTGGACTGAGACATATGTAAATAGACGGGTACCAGCACCATACCCTGGGGGAACGGGAGATTACTGGCAAATATAAATATATGAGTGCGGCAAATACTAAAGTATTTCCCCCTCCCGGTTTTTTCCCAAGGTTACGGCCCTTTGTACCCAGTTGAATTATACGGCTACGCGCAGCGTGTCTGAGGGAGTTAACCAGGTTATTATGTCGCGCGTGACGGACATTTGAAACGACGCTCGGTTGCTGTGAAATTGAAAAACAGACGAAGCTTACAAACACAAAGTTTCCATTCATAAAAGCATTAAGTCTAATTCAACTAAATATTTCTCCCCCGATGTTGCCATACAATTTTTTTTCTCACATTTTTCATGTTTGATCTTGGTGTCCACAAGAAATCCGACTTATTTCGAGATTTTTTCCTTTGTTCTTTTCCCTTTCCCTTCTACAATAAGTAATAATCAGTAAACATATGCAAACATAAGCCAGTACAAATGCCGTGTGAAGGCGTTAAATCCGTGCACTTGACAAACAAATCCCTTTAACGTTATTTTTTATGGACATTAAATAGTAGTGTTATAGATTAAATAGTCTTGTCGCCGTCCAAACGACTAAAATATCATAAAATGTTTATTGTAAAATACTCTGTAAATACAAGGACATATCCTACAGTCAGTTAATCAAGCGGAAGCGCAATTTAACGGCTTAATCTGTTTTTGGTCATGCGCACATCGTTTTCCATTCGATACTACAGGGAGCATATTCTTCTAAACTTTAACGGTCAAACCTGTGAATATATCAATTTTAACATCAAAGAATTACTCCAGCCCCTTAGGTTTTTAACCAATTATTTAGTACTGTGAATAAATTTATTTTCCTCATAAAGTCAGTGAGTGTCTGATCAAAAACCGTTTACAGGATATTATAACGCGGTAGAGTAATAACAATAACTGGTCCCCGAGTCCCCCATTGTGTGCTGTAAATTACACTTCAACAATGATGTACCGAGGAAAAAAACACAAACTGTAACAGTTGTAGCCTATTTCAGAGAGGGGGAAATCCAAACGTTAAGTGTACGGAGAAAAAACAAATTCGTATTGCTTGTTTTAGAGATAGAGAAAGCCAAACTTAAGTTTAATATTATATTTCTGTGTACAATAATTTCACGTGCTATTGTGCTCTGTTAAGAAAATATCAAATCCAAATTACTGAAAAGAAACTTTTTTCTTTCAATTCTTTTCGCCGAAATACAACGATGACATCTTTGTGGTTTGTTCAGTTGATCTAAAAGGTCTTTAATCAGAAAACAATGAAAACAGTAAATATGTAAACTCGTTATAACAGCATGTTAATAACCAACAAAGTCGTTGTCAAGATTTTCTACAACAAACAAAGTCTTTGTTAAGAGTTTCTATAACAAAGTCGTTGTTAAGAGTTTCTATAACAAAGTCGTTGTGAAGAGTTTCTATAACAAAGTCGTTGTTAAGAGTTTCTATAACAAAGTCGTTGTTAAGAGTTTCTATAACAAAGTCGTTGTTAAGAGTTTCTATAACAAAGTCGCTGTTAAGAGTTTCTATAACAAAGTCGTTGTTAAGAGTTTCTATAACAAAGTTGTTGTAAAGAGTTTCTATAACAAAGTCGTTGTGAAGAGTTTCTATAACAAAGTCGTTGTGAAGAGTTTCTATAACAAAGTCGTTGTTAAGAGTTTCTATAACAAAGTCGT
>JAUMGZ010015844.1:0-10034 GCA_032359645.1 Pododesmus macrochisma | reverse complement strand
ATAATGACAACAGTGACGTAGTGTACAGTTATAGATGTTGTACAGTAGATATGTATAATGACAACAGTGACGTAGTGTACAGTTATAGATGTTGTACAGTAGATATGTATAATGACAACAGTGACGTAGTGATCAGTTATAGATGTTGTACAGTAGATATTTTTAATCAGGTCCCTTTGTTTTTTACGGTTGTTATTACATAGACTTCTTGAAAGGTCAATATTTTTATTAAAATAAAAGAAAGGAAAAAAGGTATTTGGAAAATATAGGGGTTTGTTTTGGAAAAGAAGACAGATCTGATTGAAATTTACTGATAAATATATATTACAGCTATGTCAAACAAGAATAGCAAGACTTAATTTATGTAACATTACTTGATGCTGATTCATACCTGTACACGTGCTGTATGTATGCATATCTTATGTATCTATACATAAATGTATAAACAAATCAGTCTACACAACGTAAATCACAGAGTTTAACAGACATACATGTTAAGAAAGTCTTTGAATTGTTACGATTTTTTTCTGTTTCCTGTGATAACTTCCTCCTATACCCATGTGGCATTCACGTTTTCTCTCTGAGTATACACTTTATTACTTCGTTGGTATTCCTTAGTTCAAGTCCACGTGAAGTATTACTTCACCAGTACACAGTCCTTGGTTCCAGTCTTTAGTTTTAAGTACCGTAAAATACGCGCTATCAATAATGAATTTTTAATATCTATTCATACAAATTAAGTTTCATTTTAAACGGAGACCTTTGAGCAGTTTCCTACGAGGGCGATCAGGTAAACATCGATGTATTTGATCCAGGAATCCGTCTTCATAATAGAGAACAGCTATTAGTATTTTATATCTAAAGGAAGAATAAAAAAAAATATTTGAAAAAAGGAATTCTTATCCAAGGATTTCCATTTTTAGTTTGGTGGTACTTGAGAGGGTATTCAATAATTAAAAAAAACAATACACTAAATAACTTAACAAAATAATCTGAACACACAACAGTTTAATTAATAAATAACGTTGACGCCCTCCTCCTCCCCAACCCCCTCCTTTATGTGTATGTCTAAGTTGGTTGTATTTTCATTCCAACACTGTCTTGTCCATAAAAGGCAGACATCTAGTTCATATATACAAGGCATTCGATGGTCACATATTGAATATCTCTCCCGGTAATTTCCATATACCTTCTGTGTATCTCTGGTTTAACTTTTTGTCAAATTTCTTCTTTCCCTATTTCAGAGTTACATGTAAGTTCGTATTATACACCTTGACACAGAAACATAAAACAGACATTAACAAATAACTTTGACATCTCCAGAAACCATCTTTACTGGGTTATAACAAAGATCGAACGCTATAAACACCCATAAAGTATTCGATTCGTATGATACCGTTAGTTGAAATGGACATTCATTCATAACTTGGTCAGTATGCCACGGGGTCTATAGAATGAAAATTTACATTGTGAAATTCAACAATAGCCAATTGCTTGTTGGTCCTATTGACGTGTGAATAGGGTCACACTGTTGTATATGTCTTTCCAAGTGGATTGTTCCAGTATAATGGTGTCTCAGAAACTATTTTCTGCTTTTGTTTCCCGTACACAATAAACTAGATATTAAATCTACAATACGTATTTAAGTCCACTATACAACTGTGTAATTGGAGCTATGCGAGGTACAATTGAAACTGAAAACATTGTAAGGAAAACTGTTACTGTTAGGCTGGCTTCCTTTTGTGCAGTAATCGTACGCGGGTAATAAAATAACGAGATTAAGATAGAATAAATACTGCCTTATATCACATCGAACAACACTTTATATACTCATGATTACATACCCTTGATTTGAAGTACAAACATTCAATAAATGTATATGTAAGTAAAGATACATGTGTTCACGTTTGAAAAATAAATCTCTTTTGTCGAATGAAAAATAAAATTTACAATAACAATCATATTAATTTTACTCATATCATTAAATTGCTGGTATAAGTGTTCAAGTTAGTGTTTTAATCCACCTTTATTATCACATTTGATTTGATAAGTTATACTCTTTTAATATCATTATCATTTATTTATTTTTATTTTATTTCTGTGAATATTTTTTTTAAAATTATATTGATAAAATAAAACTGATAACAAAATGCAATTAGTGTAGGGAAATAGTTAATTACAGGAAAAAATGTGGCGATGGCATTTGACAAGTCCTGGGAAAATTATGAGTTTTTTTCTTCTAATTACCAAATTTGACAAGTACTTCGTCTTGAAGGGAATAGACACTTGTAGCTCCCCCTGTCAACTAACCCGGGTGAGTGCATATCTACATGTGAATGACAGGTCCTGCCCACAATTTCCATGAGATGAACGAAGTTCAGGCAGATCTTTGTCTGAGCGCACAAAGGAATTTACCTGTACGCCCCGCCCCCTGTTTTCACCTTGGTGTTACTGTAAGCGTACGCTGTCGTTATTTGCGAACACTGACACAGAAAGCTCTGCATAATTAGCTAGGGCTAATTCGATTGGCTGACGCTCTCTCCATTCGCTCAATTCACAATCAATATCTAGTGTTCAGTAAAGCATATTAGTAAAAGAAAAAGAAGTGGTCGGGTATAGAAGACGGTTTTATAGAATCAGTTAGAAAAGCCTGTGAAGATTTATCATTCTATCTACCTCTGTTTGAGTGGGGGCCATTGAGCTACATTGACTAGCAACAATACGCTCTTATACAGGCAGTTTGTACACAACGTGCAAGTGTTTACACGTGTTTGTGCAACTACACCAACTTTACACTGGACAGTCACATAGTGTCAACACACCGAGTCATGGAGGATTTATCTAAACATTCACCACAGACCAGCTTACCTCCGCATCCCGGGGGTACGGGAATGAATCCAAACGGCATGAATCCTGGCATGATGTCTCAGCAGCCACATTCACCCCCGGGACAACAAACGAACATTTCCGTGAACGGTAACCAGGGAGGTATGTCTGCACAAAATAAAAAAAATGACGACCGTGTGAAACGACCTATGAACGCTTTTATGGTGTGGTCTCGTGGTCAGAGACGGAAAATGGCTCAAGAAAATCCAAAAATGCACAATTCTGAAATAAGCAAAAGATTGGGAGCAGAGTGGAAACTGTTGTCCGAGACGGAGAAACGGCCGTTTATTGACGAGGCCAAACGTTTACGTGCCATTCACATGAAGGAACATCCCGATTACAAGTACCGGCCCAGGAGGAAAACCAAAACATTGATGAAGAAGGATAAATACGCTTTACCAGGTATGCCAACAGGTGCCCCCCTCGGTCAACCGGGGAGGGACGGTTCCGGAATGTACCCTATGAACGGTTATATGCCAAACGGTTACATGATGCACGACCCAAACGCATACCACATGGCTAATCAGATGGGATTAGCTAGCCAATATGGCTATACGAACATTCCCGCTCAATCTATGTCCGCTAACCAAATGACCACTGGTTCATATATGAACGGAACTTCAAGTTACTCAATGTCCATGGCACCGTACGGCATGGCACCATCTCAAATACCCCCTTCCGCCATAAAACGGGAACCTGGCCAGCAGATATCGTCGCAACAAGGTCCACCCGGGCCGGGAGGACGCAACCCCGGGGATTTACGGGAAATGATCAGTATGTATTTGCCCGGCGATGCCAATGACCCAAATAGTGCTCACCAAAGACTGATGCAACCCGCTCATTACCAACCCTCCAGTTCAGCGTCAGAAAACAGTACTGTACCGTTAACGCACATGTAACGTCAAAAAAAAAAACTTGTCCGGACTCATTATGTGTGTGTGTCAAACTCAGTGTTTACTACATATGTGTGCTTTTCACGAACTCTAGCAGGAGACGATGGAAAACGCAAATTTATATTAAATATTTTATTACCATGACAGCATGATCGAGAGACGTAAACTGCCATAACCATTCCGGGGAGCGTGTGATATTTGTGTGAAAGTTGGGACAAGTTTCATGAACTTTCCGATACGGGAAACCATATGAGGACGATTGAAATCCAGATGACTTTTATCATCATTCCGTTGTGGTCGGTGGAAAATGTGCTATTCAATTTTACCATGTTGTTTGTAATTGACAATTTTTAATTTATGGATATTTGTTGTTTTTGACTTAACGAGAGACACCGCTCATTATATTTGTTTCATTAATTCATCCACGCAGGTACGCATAATATTGTCTAACGAATGAGAGATACGACATTGGCATTTTACATATTATTTATCGCTCAGTCATGTCCGTGTGAGAAATTTTGAATTGAATTTAAAATTAAATATGTTAAATATTTTTTTTGTATAGACATTAAGTGTGTGTTATTGTAGTTATTCAAATATTCTATTTTATGTTGAAAACCATATAATACCAGTTTCTAAACATCGCGCGATATTTCAGTATTAGAAGTTGTCAAAATTAATTTATTCCCAAGACGCTCGAATATTTAGCGATAAGATTCGCCGAACAATTGTGTTTTACTTAATTTGTTTTAATTTTTTATAACAAATTATATACTTTATTTCATATTATTTTCAAAGCTATGAACAATAATTATGAAAGCTATTTCTTTTTTTTTATTTGAATATTTCTTGCTGAAAATTTTCAACCGTTTATATTAAGAAGAAGGAGAATGAATCCTTCTTGATTATTATTAGTAAGTTTGTATATAATATACGTATAATGTTTTGAATGAAAAATTTACCATAAAGACAAAAAAATGTCAAATAGAAAAATAAAAATACAAAAAACATTAAAAACAGTTTTTGCTTCACATTTCTTAATGATATCTTTATGAATGTTTGTGTTGGTTCTGTCGGTCCGATGAGTTCTGTTAATGGATTTTCTGATTAGTTCAGACGTTTGTTATTTTATGCCTGTCTATATCACCTTGAAATGATTTGTTTGAATTTGTCAAAACTTTGTTTTCCGATGTTTTCAGTTTCCAAGTTGGACTGTCCGTCTTTTGATTTAAATCTTGGTGTTTCCGTCTTGACGGTCTGTGTCACTTTTCCGGTGATTTGAAGTCGGTAAAGTTCATTTGTTGTGATTCAGTTTAAACTCTTATTTGCCGGGTGATTTTTTTCTTTGCGTGCTCAGTCCGTCAGTGTTGAAGTGTTCCATGTTGACAAGTTTTCAAGATGTGTACGTAAGATTTAAGTTGACAGATAATTCAAAGTTTCAGATATAACTTTCCCCGTCAACCGAGAAGGTTTAAGATATGACAATTTGTTGAGCGTGTATAGAAAGGGGACTGTTTACAGTATAAATTGCTCTTTGTTTCACACATTTTGAAAACAGCGTAATTTTCCTACTCAAAATAATCTTTCTTTATTTTTTATTTTAAGTTTGAATGACGTGTTTAAATCTAAAAAATGAATCCTTTGATAGATGCAATTATATAATGTTTAATTTACTTGTGTAGCTTTTGTTTGCGATATTTTTTTTCTTCAAAAGTCTATAATATTTGTATTATTTAATTTCTTACTCAGGAATACTAAGTGAACTTAACTGTGATAAACTTTAAGAAAAACCATTAAAGCACAAATTATAGAATTATAGACAATTTATTGCGAAATAATTCTTTATTGCACGCAAAACAAATTATCGTAATTTAAAACCGGAACTTTACGTGCCAATGACACGTGGAATTTATCTAAAACATTCCCATGATATTAGTGTTATCCCAAAGTGAGTGTTGATGAATTAAAATTAGTTTTATTTATCTTAAACTAATTGAAAATCTCACCTTTAATTTACTAAATAAATGGTGATGAATTAATTAATTAAACTAACAAACTTTAAGTTATGAAAAAACTAAAAGCTTAATGCAAAAAAGAAGAAATTAATTTGTGAACGATCCCTTGTTTTATGGGGGTCAATTGTTAAATATTCCTGTTAGATTTCGATATAACATACGAAAACACGCATCTTTTATTCAAAGGAATGGTCATCTGTGTATCTAAATATATTGTAGACTATTGGGTGGGCTGAATTAGAAATGGATAATTAATTTCTCAAGGAAACAAAGGAAACGTTGTAGAGAAACGGAGAGACACGGGTCATACCGTTTCTGTAACGAATTACGACTTTAAGATGTCTGATTTATGAACGTTTTAAAAACAAATTAAAACAAAACTACGCTACCGCGGTTTATTGCTGTTTAACCGGCACGTCTTTTATCTTAATTTGCCTGACTCTTAGCATGTCCTTCCAAACGATGTGTGATAAACGCGCTGTATCCGCTAGTTTGGTTCTAAACATAGTTGATTAGTTTCACCCAATTTACCGGAACCAGTGTCACAAACAGTCGACTGTTTCTAACATTATATATTCCAAAATCTCCATCTTTCGCATGTTCACTTATCTTAATCTAATAAATAAGCTTAATTTCTGCCGGTATCACATAACATAATAATACCCTTATCCTTAAATACTCGACTAATAAGATAATCATATCTAATTAAAAGGGGGCCTTTTACAGCCATTTAACTATCGATTTTATGCAATTCATTAAATGCAACAAATAGTTTGCTTTAATATTGCAATATAATCTTGACGAGGTTTATCTTTGTTTTAATTTTGCTTTACGTACAATATTTCTGTTGTGTCAAAGTATCTTCAATCAGAAGTCTCTCCTAATTAGTACCACTCAATGTTCTTCTGAGTTTAATGTGTTCTCAACAAAGCACTAGAAAAATATAAATTCGTTTCATTTAAAGCTTTTCTGAGGACTTAACAACTTGGTTTATATTTTTACAAGGGTGATCACAAACTTAAGTGTTTAACATACAGTCCCATTATAAATGTGGTTTCTTGTTTAAGTTCTGTTTGGTAATTTTTTTTCAAAGACATGTCGGGTATGACTCAGAGAAACAGAATTTGGCTACCAGGTGGGTTTTAAATTTCTAATTATTCGTCAGCCATGTTTTGCGACGTTGTGAAGTACAGTCTTGCTTATAATGATGGCCATACTTTGGACGAGTCGCACTGGACGGTTAGTGATTTTAATACACCGCACATATAGCATTGTGACACAAACATGTTGATTTTGCTGTAGCCAGTTCATATTACCGAGACGATTTACCGTGTTTTAAAACAAGTAGGACGGGTTTTACGACGAAGGAAATATGCACTTAAAATACAAGGTATATTTTTACACGACGACTTGAAACTGGCCGCATTTGAAGATGTTTTAAAACACGGTTGACCCTGAAATATTTCTAATTATACATAGAGTAGGTTGAAGGTGCCCCTCGTTAGAACGTACAGGTGCTACACGACGAACGAACGATTCCCGATAAAACCACGACCCACAACATCCATAATTAATGCTTAAATTGAAACCTTCGCATTTTTACGACGAAACCGTCAAATTATCCGTGAAGATCCTCGAGTCTGGTTGACACACTCAGATATGCCATGCTACAGTGATGGACATTATGCTGGAGCATTCCCGAGCAGTGTCTCCCGGAATCACTATCTCCAATGATATCTGGATAAGAAGGCATATAGTGCTTCCGTTTGTCGGAATGTATCAAAGCTTCAACGACCGTGCCACACGGGTATCCTTATCTGCCTAGAATCCACTCATCGTCGGTTGTTATGGCCCGGGATCTTACGCTGTTCTTCAGTACCTGTGCTTACAGTATTCATTCACCGTTTTCAGCTGAAACAGTAGCCATAAGGCGGGAGAGCACTTAACTGTTGATTTATAAAATAAAAAACTAAAAAAAACTAAAAAAAAAAATAATAATCACGCTCTGACTCAGATGTACCAAACTTAGCGAATATCTTGCACTTTATGAAATTAATTAACAACACACCGAAAGAGGGAATTGTATACACCACAATCAACAATAGATACAATATACAATATACAAAAAAACAGCTTTGTTGACGGACCTTCTATATATATATATATATAGAGCACACATTTCTCACTGGAAACCACGTACCAGTTGCACACACGTACAACTTTATATTTGTTTCTCAGAACGACGTGTAAAACGACAATTCTCTCATTTATATACACACTAACTACTTAATATAAGTAAATTCTTCATATTCATAGATAAACACTTACAATTTATAAGAACATTCTTACTATTCATAGATAACCTTAAAAGCGGACTTTACATAATGATGATAAAAAACCGCCACACCATTGAACATTTTAATTTTAAATAGTGATTATTGTAATTCTACATGCATTAACCTTAACAAGCATTACTCGGTCATTACATAAAATTGCTAAAAAGCAGAAAATAAAATTGTGGAATTGGTGTACAAGGAGCAGATGTATTGGAAGGACATTTTTGCTGTATTTTAAAATATTTACCTAGATCAGTTAATAATTACCTTATTAAGAATCGAACCTATAACCACTTCGTTGAATTTTGAAATAACGTAAACAGTGGCATTATAATGAAATGTATGAGATTTGCGTGTCTACTGTCTGCGCGTGTTTAACTGAAATATATTCTGTATATAAATAGAATGTAGTTAATTTCCCCGTCATTTCACGTGCCTGTCAATACCAGAAACCACTCAATATCTAATACATACCCAACAGCTCTTACGCAACTCACACACGTGTAAAGTAATTAAGTAACACGATTATAAAAAAGGTTTACAAATAGGAAAAAAGAAAACAACCTCAGAAATCAAATAAAAATATATAAATAAATGAATGAATAAATAAAAAAAATAAGAATGAATAAATAAACATTTATCACTGTCCAAAGTGCATGCTAAAATGTTTATTATGTATCATGTGTTCTATTTATCAACAAGACTAGATGAACTTGGTGACCAGCTTTTCATCTTACACTGCTCTTTAGAGGTTACAAATGTTATGGATCGTGATTCACTTGTTAGTTAATAATCTGAGACCCATTAAAGAATATGAAACCACAAAGGATCAATACATATTAATAAGTTACGTGTTACAAAACTGTTTTATGTTCACGCATAGATACAATCTAATGTTGTTCCTACTTACAGAGAGACAGAAAAACGTCATATTTCTACTGAGCTCATGACGTCACTACCAGTTTAGTTAATCTCCCAAACCGATTTGGTACAAGTACATGTTGTAATTCAACAGTAAAGGAACGTCCAGCTTATATAATTCCTTTATGAACACCAGACAGTGAATCATTACCACTACATGTCAAAATTAATACCAAATACCAACTTGTATTGCTTTTACTCAAATTGTCAAAATGTCATAGTCTCTCACGCACACACGCACGAACACACGCACGCATTCCTACCGAGAGTCAACTTTGCGGTTTTTACAGTTAGGTTGGATATTAACCCGTACTTTATAACGAAGCGTAGTGAAATTATATAGAGTAGAACTTGAATGAGTCGTTGACGTCTGTATCTTGAATCAGATATGTTTTGTTGATGTCTGTAACATGGTGAGATATGTTTTGTTGGCGTCTGTAACTTAAATCAGATGTGTTTTGTTGATGTCTGTAACAAGAATGAGATATGTTTGGTTGACGTCTGTAACTTAAATCAGATGTGTTTAGTTGCCGCCTGTATCTTGAATGAGATATGTTTTGTTGATGTCTGTAACAAGAAAGAGATATGTTTGGTTGACGTCTGTAACTTAAATCAGATGTGTTTTGTTGATGTCTGTAACAAGAATGAGATATGTTTTGTTGACGTCTGTATCTTGAATCAGATGTGTTTTGTTGACGTCTGTAACTTGAAGCAGATGTGTTTTGTTGATGTCTGTAACAAGAATGAGATATGTTTTGTTGACGTCTGTATCTTGAATGAGATATGTTTTGTTGACGTCTGTATCTTGAATCAGATGTGTTTTGTTGACGTCTGTAACTTGAATAGATATGTTTTGTTGACGTCTGTATCTTGTATGAGATATGTTTTGTTGGCGTCTGTATCTTGAATCAGATGTGTTTTGTTGATGTCTGTAACTTGAATAGATATGTTTTGTTGGCGTCTGTATCTTGAATGAGATATGT
>JAUMGZ010015833.1:0-10035 GCA_032359645.1 Pododesmus macrochisma | reverse complement strand
TGTTTGAGGACATGGAAACATCACGGTGGTGGTGACAATGTTTGAGGACATGGAAACATCACGGTGGGTGGTGACAAGGTTTGAGGACATGGAAACATCACGGTGGGTGGTGACAAGGTTTGAGGACATGGAAACATTACGGTGGGTGGTGACAAGGTTTGAGGACATGGAAACATCACGGTGGTGGAGACAATGTTTTAGGACATGGAAACATCACGGTGGGTGGTGACAATGTTTGAGGACATGGAAACATCACATTGGGTGGTGACAATGTTTGAGGACATGGAAACATCACGGTGGTTGTAGCAATGTTTGAGGACATGGAAACAACACGGTGGGTGGTGACAATGTTTGAGGACATGGAAACATCACGGTGGTGATGACAAGGTTTGAGGACATGGAAACATCATGGTGGGTGGTGACAATGTTTGAGGACATGGAAACATCACGGTGGGTGGCGACAATGTTTGAGGACATGGAAACATCACGGTGGTGGAGACAGTGTTTTAGGACATGGAAACATCATGGTGGTGATGACAAGGTTTGAGGACACGGAAACATCACGGTGGGTGGTGACAAGGTTTGAGGACATGGAAACATCACGGTGGTGGTGACAATGTTTTAGGACATGGAAACATCACGGTGGGTGGTGACAATGTTTGAGGACATGGAGACATCACGGTGGGTGGTGACAATGTTTGAGGACATGGAAACATCACGGTGGTGGTGACAATGTTTGAGGACATGGAAACATCACGGTGGGTGGTGACAATGTTTGAGGACATGGAAACATCACGGTGGGTGGTGACAAGGTTTGAGGACATGGAAATATCATGGTTTGGTGGTGACAAGGTTTGAGGACATGTAAACATCACGTTTGGTGGTGACAAAGTTTGAGGAAGCGCTCACTTCTTTGCAGACACTTGGTTTCGCTTCTGGTTTTTAATAGAGATTCATGGTGGTTTTTGAAGTTTTATAATTGTATGTTTTTCGAATGCATCTCATTTTTTTCGTTAATTTGCCAATGTCCTTTGAGGCATACCTTTTTTAATGGCATCTTGGTTTTTGTATATTAGAAACTTCATTAGCACCCCAACCCTAGAGATATATGCTCACTTGTCTCAGTAAACCTGTAATGTTAACATGTATCTAAAACAAAGACTGAGGGAATATACAAAACGTAACAAGAACACATGATCAAATTTTAAAAAAAAACCTTAGAACGAAACAATGGGTCCGAAAATGTGTGATCGTTTCCTTTATCATGTGTTTATCACGTCATTTTCTGAAAGTCAAATTCGAAAATAAAAGCATCGATGCTATCAACATTAACAATATTCTTCACAGTAAATAAACTCAATAAAAAAAACCTCCAATATACTTTGAAGACAAGACTGCACCATGTATATACATTCTTACACTACTCCCATTGCATTCAAGATATGTAACTACAAAAGCTCGTTGCAAAACCTTAATATCGATGACCTTAAGTCGAAACCTCCGTGCTCTAATTCCCCGTTCTTGTGTTCTCCGTTGAATTATGTTGTGTCAGGTGATCTTATTATAATACACAACGATTCACTCCACGAATTGCTATACTTTTCTTCGAAGAATACGTCTTATCCTTGAAAAAGAAACATTTCGGTGATTACTTTGACAGTCCAAATCCTCTGAAACTCGAAATTAAAGACACCACTGACACAACCACGACTTTTTATTAGAGGATTTCTGTTTTGGAAGCTTCGGTCTGCATGGAGGAAGTTTTATGACCGCCATCACGATACAGTAGAGATATATGACAAATGTGTTTCTTATATAATAATAAATACGTCATAGTTTGAGTTTACTCACCTTACCGAAGAAAGAGATGTGTAAAAGGAACTTCCTCATTTTATTCAAGGTCCACAATATACTACACATACTAGTCATTTATTTGGCTTCATACTTGCCTGACAAAAACACTATTTTTATTTAAATCAATTTAGAAATATATTAAAGGTTCATGTTTTAAAATAATACACCAGTTCAACCTTTTCTCGTTAAAAATTCTGCATATTTGTTGGTTTTATCATTTTTACGTTAAGAAAATTTTCTGCCAAACAATACTTAAGGTTGTCAGCATTTTAAGGATTTTAAATGGGATTTTACTTTTTAAAAAAGTGAATTCTAAAAACATTCAAAAAACACTTATTTTGCAAACAAATGTTTATAAATATTATGCTGACATATAGATAAGTATTGAAATAAGGAATTTCCATTTAAATTAAACCGAAAATTGTAAAATGAATTATTGAGAAAAAATTAAAAATTGACATTTTATAATAAAACCATATTGTAATAAAGTGACAACGATGTTCTTCTTGGTTCGTAAGGTTTAATATCTTATGGGAGGAATACGCTGGACGTATTCCTTCCTGTCCCTGGGTTCATCTCCTCAATAACAATGTGTGATCTCTTAAATACCTTTGGTTCGAGTGTCTGACATAATACGTAAATGGACAGTGTTGACTGATCGTGTCTTTAGTGACATATGGTTTCGTAACTTTACCCCACAGATACACGTTTGCGTGCCTATAAATTACATTGCAAGATTATCACGAATACACGCTTGCGATAATTGAATGCTATCCTTTAATACCTAGACAGGTTACTTAATGTATACGGTCAAAGTAACCTGCCTATAGTTATATCGTATGCCGAATTGATAAACTGTTTCCATGACTTTACTATTGGCAAACAATAAGAAAACGTTGGACGCACACAGAAAAATTAACCAAATATACATTTATTAACTAATCATCATCACAATATGATAAATATTGTCAGTTCAACACCAAACTAAAAACAACCCAACAAAATGGTACAAAACAATATCATGCAATGACAAATACCAAGTGTTACACACCAAACTCAAGAAAAACAAACATAACGTCATCTCAACGCCAATAACAAAACAATGATATATGAAATAACATCAAGATAATTACAAACAAAAACAGTTCAACACCAAACAAGAGCAACCCGATTATATAAACCACTGAAACGCATTACATTTTATTGAAGGTTTTTATGGGTATAAGGTGTTTTTGGATACTATATCATTACATTCAGTACATAAGAGTTTATGATGTACATGAGAAATATACATGTTATAGCACATACTTCCAATTTAGAGAGAATCGATATATCGGAAGATGTAAAATCAAAGGTAAATAATACAGTCACGTTGAATACATCTTTATGTATTGGATACGTTACTGATGTTTACAATTTTTCAAATTTTAAGTTGTCTTCAAACGTCAACATTCTTCCAAAGTCAAATCAATACAAATTAAAAATTGCAATGTTTATTCAGTATTGTAGACCTCTAGCGCAAAGTAAATTTTTTAACATAATTTCACAACACAATGTCAATATCATTTATACAAATCTATTTATTTACCATGTACGTATGTACCTGATTTATCTAAATACAATTTTTCCAATATAAGTAGGTAGGTTTCAGGGAATGTTGAAGATTTATAAAGTAGTAAATACGAAAAACTAAGACGATATTCAAAAGTGGTAAGTCCAGATACATAGGCAAATAAGAGGAAAATGTGGGATTCACACAAAAAGAAAAAACCACAAATACAATCATTAACCAATCGAGAACTTCTTTTAAAAACTTAGAAGTGAAACCAGGTGCTTTTCCTGAAATGAAATATGATAAATTATGCAACATCTGCGATGCACCACTTTGTACTTTGAACAAACGTGGACGAAGGGTGTGTGACACGAGAGACCACGCCCTGGTACAACGAACACATCCCCTTACTGAAGCCGTACTGTAGACATCGTGTGTCAAGAGCGCAGTGAATGGAACACTCTATGGCTGTATGCGTCGATACAGTAGACTGTACTTGGTTATTCCAGAAGTCCGGAAGTCCTGGACTAAACATGTTATACTCCTCCCGGTCTCCACCTATGAAATATAACACCAAACTAGACATGTGACATTTAGTACCAAACAATATTTGTGCTTCATAAATCTTAATTTTTAATTGTTGGACAAGTATTGTACTAAAGTACGACCCCCTCCCTAAAAACAACAAACAACAAACACAGATGCTATTCTAAAGTCGTACGTCCATGATCATGGGTGAACCAAAAAAAATGTGAGACCCGCATAAAAATGCAAACTAACACTAACATTTACCTAAAAATGTGGCATAACGAATTTTTATGAAAAACTAGAAGTGCAAGCAAGCGTCTACAAAGGTGTCTTTTCTGCTATTCATGTGTCATTTGCCATGATATTTCTGTGTCAGTTCTTTGTACGACAATATAACGAAAGCGTTTGTTCTTGTAATACATATAAAAACAGTCTTACTCAACATGACGAATTTACTTTCAATCATGCGTCTTTTCGGATAATTAATTAAATTTTAACTTCTTTTCATTGGCCTCTTATTGAGTTTCTGAAGCTCTAAAATATTCTTTTACAAGGAAAGTAAAAATGTTATAATTGCCCAATATGTGTACATTAAATCTACTTACATCTGATGTTCTTTTCACATATGAAATTGAATACGTAGTTTGTTGAGGTGTCACTGAGAAGATGTACAATAGGTCCACCGTATAATGCATACCGTACACCGTATTCGTTAGCGGCAAGGGTTGGCTCACCACCGTGCCAAATTGATGGTAAACTAGAATTTCCATCTGGCCAATAAAACGCTGCAGAGAAAATGGAAATATAGTCAAAGCGTTCAACTTATAAAAAAAACTCTTACTTTTGGTTCACGATCAATGCTATAAAAAAGCTAATGGTATACATGTCTTAACCCTTGTTTATTTTCCCCTGATGATGCACGTTATACTTTAAAAACAGATTAAAAGTTTCAGCAATATATATCACTGCTTGAGAAGCTTATTTGTCTGCAGCAATCCTCTTGCAAAGCAATCCTCACAAAGAAAACAAGATATTGCAAACGAATCAACGGGGAAATGAATGTACATCATTAACTGAGGAGGTCGGGATTATGAAATTGCACAAATGCAAAGGTAAACTCACCTAATTTATCATAGTTTTGTAAACAAAAAAACTTTGATGTATATTTCAAGAGTGCGCTTAAAACAAAGAAATTGATATTGTTTTATAAACATATAAACAAAATTATATAACCTATATTTAACTTGATGCATATTAAAGTCTAATTGTATAGATATTCGATAAATTTGGGATATTTACCATTTCCAGTCCTTACTAATCCGACCCAGTATTGTATATTGGACAGCATCCTTGATGTTAGAAATAGATGAACCGGCATTGTGATGTCCGTCACCAGTGACGTGCTGTGGTCGGTACACGTCTTGGACGCTACGTCATGTGTCACTTTATTTTGGAAATCTTCGAAGAAAGAATACGCCTTTCCCTCGAAGACATGCCACGTCAACTGGCATGCAATACCTGCAATTCAAGCAAAATGACACATTTGTCACATATATGTTTACTTGTACAAATATTGAAAATGGATTGTTGTCTTTTCTCACGAAGGCTTTTATAAACCACTCTTGGTTTTCCGTTTGTTGTTGTTAATTGTTTGTGAATTGTATAGTTGAATACAGAATTCTACTTCATCGAATGTCGAGGTCGCTTGCTATAGCTAGCGTTTTTCGTTTGTTGTTGTTGATTGTCTGTTATTTGTTAAAATTAATTGATAATTTTTTTTCCAATTTCAGTATAGACGTGTACACAGACACAATAGAGACACGCTTCCAACATCTATTAGCAAGTCTAGAAATGGTCACCGCTCAATGATTACTCGTCTGTGTGTTAAATGAGAGGTTGACACCGCTTCAAATTACTTTCACCGATATCGTGACAACAGATTCAAGGGGAAAACCAAATGATAGGACAAGAAGAGAAGTTGTAGCAGGAACAGGAAAATAAAACAGCCAAAGTCCGAATTATCTAACTCTTACATCTCTGATTTCAATTTTTGGATTTTTTAGGATCGGATTTATTCTATTTTTTGGATTGTTTTTCTAAACAGAGCCAACAATAAAAATTAGCGGTGAAAGGGACATGCAATCGGGACGGTACAGATGAGTCAAATGTGTCTGCCTATTCTAATCGAAATTACACGTTTCGTGCTAGGCGGTTAAACGTGTGTGTACACGAAACCGCCAGCACAGCTTCCCATCCGAAGGACGATTTTCTTTGTCTGGCATCTACCCTTCGATAATGATGTGAACGCCAATGTATCGCACTAAATATGCAAGGAATTGCAAAACTGTCCTCAATTGACCATGCTAGATCATGTGGCACCAACATACTAGTTATTGGATTGTTGTTTTGGGACGTTCTTTATAAGGAAATGAAGAACGTCAGCCAGGTAAACTAACAACGCATTAGGAGGAAATAAAGTGTCAGAACCACGGACAACGAATATTATGGTTAAAAATCCAGTTCTTTCAGCCATCCGAAATCAAGAAAAACTACCAAGCGAATTTTAAACAATATACATTAAACATGACGGATTGGATTTAAGATCTGCTGCTATGGTGCGTGATGGGTTTTCAAAGTTTGTTTTGAAAGCAATTAATCCTGCAAATTATGGCATGCAATTTTGTTTTAAAGACAGTTGATTCCTCCAATAACAACGGAATTTTTAACACCCCCTTTGGCTTCGTAACTTTGATTTATCGAGGTCTTGTCTTTTCTTAATTCATTTCCAGTTTCGAGTCAGTTGATGGCGGATGATTCAGAGCTTGACTTTTTATGAAAATTGACGCGTCCTCTCGCACCCATTTAGTTGGTTTGACGTCGTTTTTAAATCTCGGTTTGCTAGTTCATTCTGGTGGTGATTTTTTCTGAAGCTATTGTTTGTTTGTCAATAACCTTTGTTGAGTTGATTTTATTACTTCTTGTTTCAAACATGGGTTATTGAAAATCACTAACTCCAAAATACCACATCAAGGTTTGATCACAGAAATTGAAACAAATGACATACATCTTGATAATAGATAATTTTTTCCACAATTTATACATTATATTGAATTCTACACCAAGTTATGGATTCAACACCATGGTATGGATAACATATAAATATATCGTAACCAGTAGTCTGCTGGAAAATCTGGCCTCCAAATTCAATCAATATGTTGTCGATAAGAAAATTCAGCATTTTAACAAAATCGTCTTCGGTTAAACCTATATAACTTGAACACTAAAAAAGCCTACAAAATAATGGCAAACGAATGTGAGAGGCTGAAGACCAGTATAAAAAACTTACAAATATAACAAAGGAGAATGGCATATGAATCAGACGAACTTGGACCAATATAAATTGAACACTAGAAAAACCTACAAAAACAATGACATCTGAATCAAAGAGACTGAAGACCAATGAAAACTTTACCAAATCACTAACAGAGGAATCTAAAAATTAAAATAAAAAACGCCAACAAATACATGTAGCTGATATAAGAATGAGATCAAAATCCGAAGGACCGAAGGGAAATTCCAACAACGAACCAACGACAGGAATATAAATCAGAGGTACTAGATACAAACGAGGAATCACATCTGAATAGACAGGACCGAAGACCTAGGAAAACGCCAACAAACACATTTGTATTAAAAATATGTAAAAAATACTTTAAAAATACATCTTGTAAACTATTTTAAAAAAGATTTATGATATACCATTATATACTAATATGATATATGATATAAGATATATAATTTAACTTATACAGCTAACAAACACATTAAACATTAATAGAAATATGTAAAAAATACTTTATAAGATATCTCCTATATTGCATTTATAAGATATCTCCTATATTGCATAAGCTATCATATAAACTATTTATAAGATATCTTACACAATTTATGATAAATCTCATTTACTAATATAACAATTTAAACAACTTAAAAAAATAAAACAAAGTAACAAAGTTTTAACAAATGTTAAATTGGTTTGTCATTAATAAACTCACCCTGAACAAAAAACAGGAGCACACTCCATCGCCACATGTCCCGCGAGTATATGATAGGTACTGATGAAAACTCAAACCTACAGCCACATTTCGCACGTGTATAATGAGAGAAGCATAGTTTTGTCAAACTGTGTAATCAGTATACGTTAAACATTGTTTGCCAAACATATTGAATATCGATAATCAATTACTTAAAACCTCAAGTATGTATGCATTCTTCTAATTAGTAGTTAACATTAAACATATATTTCCAAAGTATCGACAAATGTTTTCTAAAGTAATGATAGTGTGCAGATTGTCAACTCATATATTAGACATTATACAAATGACAAGTATTGGCTCCCAGCTTGACAAACTTTTGAGGATAACTACTTTTCTTTTGAAATATGTGTTTCTCTTACTTGTTTCATTTACGATAGAAATGGTACACAATTTCGATGAATAAAATCAAATATGGCAAGCTGTGACACACTAAATGTTTTTATCGCTTCTCAGTATAACAAATGCAAAATAAAATAAAAACCCAGAAGAAAGAGGATCAACAGAACAAAGGTTGTTGACAAACAAACAATAGCTTCATCAAATAGTCACCACCAGAACGGACTTTAAAGTGCGACGGGTATTTCAAAATGACGTCAAACCACCTAAATGGGTGAGAGGACCTCACTCTTGACTCGAAGCCAAGCTCCAAATCAACCATTATCAATGGACTCGGCAAATGTTTGTTTATTTGGGTTTAGCGTCCCTCATGTATAGGTCCTATCGAGACTGTGTCTGATTGCGACATTGTGCACTTATGGCGACTTTATAGTGCTGGTTCACTGAATATCACGCGGCATAAACATTTACATGATACATCACTCGGTCACATTATCCTGACACCAAACCAACCAGTCCTCCTTCTACCCAGAAATGCTGGGCGCTTAGCAAGGAGCGAGAAGATTACCTAATTTTGAAGTCTTAAGTTTTGACCCGACCGGGATTCGATCCCACGACCGTGGTTTCTAGCAACAGTCTACCAGCACGAAGCGAGCGCCCTAACCACTGGCCCACCGCGCTGGTCAATGGACTTGGCAAATTAATATAAAAAAAGCCCAATGTTCCCAGGATCGATCTTGTCTTGTCGATTCTTTTCTCAACAAAACGTTAATGCAAGTATCATTACCATCAGCGACTTATTTTGATATAATTTACATATAACTTCTTGAAAAGAAAAAGAAACACAGCACACACAAATTCCATTTTGTTGTGTCCACAAAACAACTCTAATCAAAATAACGTAACATGATTTTTTCAACTTTAATGTAGTAGACAGTTTAAGAAGAGGACAACTTCAAAACAACCTACTTCAAAGATCTTCTTCAGAAAGCACAATTTAAAGAAACAATCAAAATTTCCTGCTTTAGTAGACGTAATTAATTTCACAGGCGCCCGCAGACAATTAAAAAATAATTAACGCAACCGTCCGCCGAGGGTTGGCATTAAGCGAGAGGGACCGGGTGGCATGTTTCATCGTACTTTTTTTAAAAAAAAATTTACGCCCCATTTTCGCATTCTATTTCATATCCGAATATAATTTTTGACTTTAAGTAAATTTTATTATACGCACATGCGTATTGTACGTATATGTGCGGGCGCCCTTGTATTAAATATATCGAAAATCGCGCTGTTTCCTTTTTAGTTTGATAACAGTTTGTTTTTACGGCGCGTGACCCCCATTTTCCGATGCTTTGCCCAATCCCACGAACTGTCGAAAAGTCTTGATTTCAACACAGGAAAAGTATCCAAAGATCTGCTCTTTTTCAATTTGTAGATCTTGCCCCGTGACTATAAAGAAACTCATGCTTGAGTGAGCACAAATCCATGCTCAAAATCAATTCCATGCTCAACTTAATTGTTGCTGTTGTTTCGCAAAGTGATATGGTTGAGCAGTGTTCAGCTTGAACTTACATACATGTATGAAAGTCATACTAGGCTGAATATGTGCCCAGGAAGTTTTAGAGACTCTGATTTTTACGTCGTCATCACCTGACATATTCTCTTGAG
>JAUMGZ010015822.1:0-10035 GCA_032359645.1 Pododesmus macrochisma | reverse complement strand
GTTTGTTTATGTTTTCTTTTATTTTAGTATTTTTCCCAATTTTATTATTTTTGGTTGTGACCGGCTGGTTTTGTACTTGTTTTACAGGGGTATTGGTGATTGAATGACCGTATTTTTTTCCTACACACTGCCCCTACATCTGAGGTGGAAAAACTGATGGCCTAAGAACAATCTTTATTTAAAGGTATGAGTTGATATCAGACGAACAACGGAAAGATCCTCTACAGAGTGAAACGTTACAATGAATTATATAGCGATTGATTTGCTACTGTCATCCCTATAAGTTTCCAGTGTTTCGTCCTACGCCCTTCCTTGGTGTTAAGCCAGGTTCCCACTTTGGCGAGTTTTTTTTTGGCAAACCACAATGATCTCACATTCTTAAAGAAAATTGCTTTGGATGTTTTGAAAAATGGTGATTATGATATAAACACAGTTTTGTATTCGGCTAACATACAACAGTATATATTAAATAGTGCTTACTTTGCTGCATGCTATCTCCGAGTACAAATTTTACAATATTTTACACAGCGTGAAAACCAACGGCGCGCCAAAAGTGTCAAAAGTAAAATTACTTAGTATAAAATAAAGCCTTAAATCTATAGAATATTAAAATAATAATACTTGACACTTTAAGATTTATGGTAAATCCGGCCTATTTTATCCATCTCGGTAAAGATATGATCAAATTGCACTAGCGAGTGACATGTCTCTGTCATTATCATATTAACAGGAGATAAAAATGTACGTGAATAAATTTTCTTCGGCACACGGGGGTGATTTATGTAGGTAATTTCTTGATAAAACTGCAACAAAATGAATCTTATGGTTAAAACGGCGACGTTTATACCTGTATATTGCTCTCAATTATGTAACCAGATTAGGAGGAAATTGCTGTGTTAAACTTAAGTGTAATTAAAACATGCAGTGTAACTTATATGCGCTGAAGCTATTTCCTGCTTTAATTAAAAACTTAAATCCGCCATCTTATGAACATGCTGCTAAAAATAAATTTGTCTTTTCTCTGTTTTTATATACCCTCCTTTTGCATACAATTGAAATTTCTTGTTGGATTCTTTTATATCCCCGAAAAGTATTGGTGTTTTCTGCATTAGCTATTGATTGTATACGTTTTAATTGTACATGGCACATCTTAAGTCGGTAGTCTCTCTGTAAAACAAATGATTTATTTGTACATCACAAGAGTATAACTTAACACCGTTTAACATGATCGGTGTGGTTAAACTGTTGACTGAATTCAACCATCTAATTTTCTATGAAAAATAACCTCTTAGGACTTTGAATGGCACTTGTCAAATGATCCTTAATATAGTATCTGTCCGTCCGTCTGTCTATCTCTGCATCTGTTTGTTCTTGTCCTCACTCTCCAATGAATTATATGTATTTATATATATACATATAACTACCTTTAATACAATCAAGGTTATTTAAGGCAATAATGATTAGTCAAAATGTACAGTGTGAACGCAAGCTGAATTAATGCGATGTTTAACTAAAAATCAACCTAGTCCCATTACTCTGACACCGAGTTAACCATCAATTGTGCTGTTTTGTAATTGCAGTGCACCTGGAAAGAAGATCACACGTCTTTAATTGTTACAATTTACCATCAGGTCTTTGTATACTTCAGAGGTCAAACAAATGATATCAAGAACCCAGTGTCAAGCAGTCACTCTAACCATAAGTTAATGTTACCAGTAGTATAACACTGCTTGATCCTTTGATATTGGTTGTTGTCATTATTGACCTGACAAGGAAGATATAAAATTGAACAAGAAGACTCGGATTTGTTTTTTGCAACGGAAATGTGACTCACTTTATAGTGTAACTATTCCATTAGGATAAAATACATGAGCAATTTTTGAATCAGTCATTAATAAAATTACGAGACTCGCTTGCCTTAGAATAAACGAGGCACTAGTTAGTGTAGCATTAAAATCTCATTTACTCGGCAAAATATAAGCTAATTTTAGGCTTCTGCGCTATGGCTGCTCTGAATAAAAAATGTTTTCATTAATAAACGTATTCTCTTCACAATTCTTTATTATGAGGCATTAATGGGATTCGCATAAAACTGGATATCGTATAATTGTTGAGACTATTGATTCAGGCGTTTATCATATCGCCACACGAGCCACACGAATATTTTGGTTCCATTTCATGGGGCACTTCGATAGCATCCTTGCAATAACCTGCAATGGGCTCCAATTACAAAGCACGTGTATTCAATTTGCGCTATGGACAGCGATAGTTCTAAGTAAGTGGCTTGCAAATTAGCTGCACCGTTCTTTATGAGAGATTTTACACGAGTCGTTATAGGTTTTTAACTGATATAGTTAAAATAGTTTGATAAATACAGTATTAAGACTATTTAGATAAGGATATAGCTGTAGTTTTGTTATTTTCCCGACCCAGTAAGGTCAAGTCAATATAAATAGCTTACACGGAGATTTGCTGGGCCTTTAATTCGCGTTACGTTTTCTGTGCAGTACTGCCTTCTCTATACACTGGTGTGGTTATTGGATATCTGCCGAGTTGACAAACAAAACACTGCATAGTCTGTCTATATGAGCTAGCAAGCACATGGCGGAGAGAACTCGATAGATGTAAAAGCAACCTAGAATTGTATTCGACTTTTCACTACCTACGGATTTTGGCAACTGTCGGATTATTTTGACTGTAGAACAGCGTGTTGAAAAAGAAGATTTTTCTTAATATTCAATTCCAAATAACGGATATCAATATAGATTGAAGAAAGTTTCATATTGGTACAACTGTTCTTAAAGTTATATAAGTGATGGATAAGGAGGTTGGTCGGACAAAGTCGTAAAGAACGGAGCAAGTTATTTATAACATGGAGTATTGCCGTTATTACATGACAGTTATGCCCCGTGCTAGATAACTCTCTGGAGGCAGTTCTTAATGAATGTTCTTAAGTATGAAACACGTTTTATGAAGCCACTTTCAGGGTTAAAACATACAATCCTGTCTTGCCAAATTGATAACTAACAAGTGTCGCAAGAAAAATGTTCCAGGCCGGGAGATATTTGTGCGTGTTCTAATTCTTGCTCGAAATTGTAAAAATGGATTAGTTTTAGCTTATATACACTGGACGGATTACATTGATTCGATTTATGGCGAAGCGTTAGAAATATGTTAACTTGTATGGTAAGTTTTACCTAGAACTAATTTGATTTGTAGAGGAGAACGATCAGGCCTATATAAGGTTTCTTACGTTTATCAACGGTTGGGTTTCTAACGCGTAACCTTGTAAGGCACCGATACGTCCCTTTCAAACCCCTAATACCGACAAATTAAAAATTGCAATTTAAAATACGTAAGCTACGTTACAGAACATATACAGTTTACATAATACGCTTATCTTAACATGTCACTATTAATAATTCACTTTGTCACGTGGCCACCTGTTCGATACGCAGGAATTTAGATTTATATAAAAATAAAAACTATTTGAATTTAAACACTGCATTTATAGTAATTTCGCAATACTCTCGAATCTAAAGGACGTCAATGTAACATACCTATCTTCCTTTTGACGATATTTGAGTTTGTCAGGCAATCCGGGTTTTTTCAGCTTTACGCTCGTAATCGTTCTAAGTTAGTTAGTTTTCATAAAGCACCAGTTTTGAGATTTGTTGTGATAATGATAGCATTTCATTTTATATAATTGATTTACCAGTATATGAGGTCACATTATTCTGCCAGATTAGTTTCCTATATTCTCATCGTTCTCGATTTACCATGTTGCGCCTTGCGACGTCCTGGGACGTTGTCGGTGCCATGCTTGTTTTAAGTTTTTCTTTGAGGCTACAAACGATTTTTATTTTCGATTTATATTGATGTTAATTGTAACTTTACTTTCTTTATAATAATTCTATTGTTAATGTTCAGTTCGCTATTACATACTATATATAAATCAATCTTTGCGTACTTGAGACGTCAATGCAACTTTGTTCTTGTGTCAGTATTGCACTGCATGTTCGGATTATGTCAGTTTTCATTCAATTTTTCATTGATTATATATTTTTTAACCTATTTAAAACAGCAATATGTACACATTCGTGATAACAGCGTCCTTGAAGATAACTTGTTGCTCTTGATAAAAGTTAAACTATTCACCACGAATAATTATATACACAATTCAATACACAAGCTGTGTATTGCTATGCATGTATGTTTGTCTAGCCCACCTACTTTACAAACTTTTACCATGTACTCGAGTATAAAAGTAAACAAAATGTATACTTTGGTAAATATTGTTTTTGTGCTACGAGGCGAGCTTATTGGATTATGTTTGTTTTTCAATATACCGACTTCCTGTTCGTATCCGCCTGACCGTTGTATGTACATAAACTATAATGAATATTTGCCATTTTGAAATTTTATTGATCAAATTTCTAAATCTTACAATTAAAATATGATTTGATTTCTTTCTTTGAACGTCAGTGAGACCAGTATTGACACAATAACCGTTTAGTAAAATCAACATGTAAATATATTTAGATCAAACACGCGGTGATGTCGTTTATGTTATATGTGCTCACCTGAAAATATATCACGTGATTCTCACGAGAATACGGATGCTGCAGTAAACGTTCTATAAATAAATCTGTATTTAAATAAAAAAAAAGAAAATAGAAATAGGCCTGAAATAAATGGATTCTTCATAACACCATTGAGTGTTAAATTTTCATGCATGTTTAAATCTTAGATTAGGGTTTCAACTCTAGAACAAATTGAAATTTGAAATATTTCCAAGAAACCTCGAACAGAGGTCTGGTGTGTGATAACAGGGTGAATTAATTCTCAGTCATAAAGCATCAAGTTCAGCTCTTTTAACCACATTTGAGAATCTGTTTAAATTGGATTAGTTCTGTAGAATTCAAATCTTAATTCCCAATGTACAGTTATAAGGGATATTTTAACTTAAATTAGTGCAACTGCATGAATTCTAGATAGAAGGAAATAATTTAAAGTATAAAGGGAAATGTATTTCATGAATCATTCTCCGGAGAACAGAAACCGTTTTTCGTTTATTTTCAACATTCAGTGACGGGTCATATAATAAACACAACTGGAAACGGCTAACATGTAATAGGAATGCGTGTGTCCGTTTTAGAAATAATCTCTAGACAAATTAAAATAATTTAATAAGTAAAGGACAGAGGTGTCATAATTTTAAAATGTCAACAAAGTTGTGTTTATCGCTCCCCTGAGGTACCTTCAAATAGCACTACCAGACAAAACATATTTTGTAAGTCTCACAGTTTTTTCTTGCGTTTTATTGTTTCAAGTTGGATTTTTTTGTCACAAGATTTAACACTTTGCAGACGCGCTAAAATTAACGAAGAATATTAAATAATCTAATGTTCGTGCCACTGCACTGTTTGTACAAAGGATGTACATATATAGAAGACAAGTAAAAATGCTGATGATGTATTGTTACTTCACATTATCCCTTTTATCGATAAAGTTTGTATCAACTGTAACTTTCCACTTGTTATACATCTGAAATGTGTTTAAACTTCCGTGGTACATGTACTACATATATACAAATTGGTAGCGTATGCAATCAGGTATATAACAGCGACGGTATATAAGAAAAAATCTCGTACGTCACAGGTGGTTTTCAACGCTGGAAGGAAGATGCAATACACACTTTAACTTAAGAAGATCAATTATTCATTTTAAATGACTCATTAAGATACATTTAAACATTTCTTTATATCATATACAGTTTCGCACGCTAGCAACGCTCTCTGCACACGCCATTGAAACAAAACGTGAGGTTACACAATTTAAGCAAACAAGTGTTACCAACAAAACAGCAGACGTGACAGAAGTTGATAAGAAAAGCATGATATTAACAAATTATAAAACTGAGTTCAAAAAGCATCTTGAAGAAGGAGAAGTATAAAACGGCATACTTGTGATTGAGGTCAATATATATTTTTACTCCTCGAAATGACTTTTAGTTGAAAACCACATTTAAAAATGACTAACACCATTGTTTTTTTAGTTTGCGACAAAACAATAGGTTTGTGTAACTAAACATGCTGCGTGAATCGATTTCACGTCTAAAGGAATCCTAGTTTATACCTGGATTCCACCTTTTGGCTCATCATATATCAATACCACGCATATAATGATCTCCAAGAACGACACTTTCAACTTGTTCCGTAACAATTACTCGTTGGAATGGTTATTTATGGGTTTATGGATGCAGGCGCGGCAGTTCGAGATCTCCTGTGTCGTTTACGTTCGGAATCTCCACTTAAACAAATAACAGGACAGCTACGTTCGGGACATCAATTTAAGCAATAGTAGGGCATGATGGGTTGCAGCAATTTATCAAAAGGACCTATACATGCTGGTACAAATTAATTTGAATTTGCTTTAATTTCGATTGAATGATGTAATTAGGACATATGTTTCTGCAGTATTTAAATTGTCGATGCTGGTAGTGTTCCCAATTAACAATAGATTTGATCTAGTTTAATGCTAACATTTCTTTTTTAATTGCATTTAAAAATGAAATTAGAATAATAAGAATCAATACATGCATGTACTACTTAACACATAATTAAATAAAAAAAACTGCATAATACTGAATTAATCTTGACATAAGTAGGACGGGAAATGTGAATTAGACGGGGAAAATTTAATTAGCCGAAATTTGTGTGTGTTTCTTTTAAATAGTGGATCTTGTTTTCAGAATGATAATGTGTATACTTTTATTTCTAAAGATAAAAGGAAAACGGGACTTTCCGCTTTGGTTCATGAAGTTCATTCATACCCTTCTTAAAATTTGATTTTCTTTTCTTGTCCCTTTCTTAACACAAATAATTTTAAATCTTTTTATCTTTTCTCGCAAGGAAGAGCATGGATAATAAAAGTACCCAACAAACAGTTTATTTTCATGATTTCCAAGCATAACACTGTTGGAACACAAGGAAACCAGGTGCGTTCAATTTGAAACGTTTAACTTAAAAGTAAAATATATTAGTGAATAAATTGCTAAAATTATGGAACGAAATCGCATTTGTTTGTTGTTTGTTTGAGGCAACACATAACAACACATTAGCGTGAAAAACAAATTTGTATGACGATGATCGGGATAATAAGAATTCATAAACTCAAAGCGTCAACAACTTTTATCTGAAACTTACAGGCAAAGTATTAACCAAATAACATCAGTTAAAAAGAACCACGAAAAAACAGAAATAGAGAAATATGCTTTGAGGCACTACACAAAGGTAACGATATAAATACGTGGAAATAGTTATAGCTAAATAATAAAAACAACAACAAACAACAACAACAACAACAACAACAACAACAAACCAGTGACTACGTGTTCTTGTGAGTCAAACAAGCAAAATATCTTAAAAATAAATTATTTTTCTAATTTTATATGGCGTTGTAGGGTCCCTTCTCTTTGATAAGTATTCCATACACACAAATTCACTGTTGCATGTATACATTAGATTTAAACGTGCGACATGTATACTTTAGGCCGCGCTGCTATTTCATTTGAAATCTTTAAGAGATATTTTGTTGAAACGTAATACCCCGGGTAACATTTTATTGTCCTTTTTATCAATTGGGAAATACGCTGTTTTACAAAACTGTAAATTTATGCTTGACTATGTCAAATCTCACTTCTTTATCACAATATCTAAATATATGTGAAACATGAACACTTTGAAACTTATCAGATCTGATCTTACATATACATAAACCAGCTAATTGCACAGTTATTTATGTATTTTTGATTGAAACTTCTCAATAAAATGTGACCATGATGTTAGATTTTCAACATTGATTTATGGTATGTGTGATTTGTGCGCTAAAATACATCAAAACAATCTGTTCATGTAGAAACTATCGTGACTTAAACATCACAGGGGAGGGATAGCTATACGTATACATAATTTAAGAATCACTTTAATCAGTAAGTAAGATAGATATCAAGTCTATCATATCAGCCAATCGTCTCCGTAAATAACGTTTTATAGAAAGATAACAGGTCCGGTCCGCCACCCGGTTCTAAATTGAAACACTATCAATCAAAGCAGACATGTAAATTCTACGATAATGATCTTTAATTTTTGCTTTAGTGTATACGGTTACAGAAATAAACAAATGTCAAACTTGTTGTCTTTCAGGTACAGTGTCATGGTATATCATATGATACTGCTAATGACTTGCACCGCCACTATTGGCTATCGACACGATCGTTAGCCTATAGTATTCGATAGGCCACTGTTTCACCAAAATATGATGCATAATAAGTATTAAAACTATCCTCAGAACTATATGTAGCCCTTGATTTTACAAATTGCCGTACACTTTATAACTGCTCAAAGGTTGTTTTAGTTTCTGTAATTTCTGACTACATTAAAAAAAATTAGACTAAGGATTGTTTGAGTAAAAAATCATAATGTTTATTGACAATCTGATTAAAACTAGATCAAAATTGCTCCCGTTGTGGTATGTCGCAGAGTAGCTGCACTGCGAGATGCCATACAGGTAGCAAGATAGATTTGGTTTTATTCAGACTGGGTTATTGGCTCGATACCCCCATGTCATCCAAATTTAATCTTAAGCAACGGCACATGTACTTTGATAGTTTTCTGGCGTGGTACTTGACATTCAGGCGCGTAAAAACTGGCTTCATGTACCTTGGTATCTGAATAGAGCTCATATCGTGCATAATCAATAAATCCGCGGAGTGATATTCCAGTGAGACTGCACTTTATATGCAGACAGAGAAGGCACCGTTCAGATACGGTATACAATGTGTTATACAGACGTACAACAATAATGAAGCAAACAAATAATCATACAGTTATAATGTTTTTCTAAAAAGGACTTGGATAATTTCTATACGTATGCTTAGGCCATGTTCTTATATTCTGTAGGCCTTATATCCTCTTACTACAGTGACTTGTCTAACCATTTTATCGCGGTTTTTCAGAAACGACGTTGATAATTTATGTTCAATTGAAGTGACATTTAACTTCATTTCACTTAATTCTGAAAACATTTCACAAAGTAGTAAGTAAAATTACACCACGCTGTAACAGATATAATGAATCATACCAAACAAGTTAACCAATAATGTATTAATTTAACTTACATAATATATACATGTACATGTTTATTGTACAATACACCTGCATCTTACTGTCATTCGATATTTCCGAAACTCAGCTCAGAGTTTTCAGGCGGCTCGCACTTCGATATTTTGTCGTCTGCTATCTTTAACACGTTAATGAAGTCACTTCCTGTATATCTTGTAAGAGCTCGATCTGTTAATTTTAGGTCCTTTTTGTGGACGCCGTACGATATATTGGTAACAATAGCTAGACGCATACACGTCATCGCTTTGTGTCTTTATATGTTCCCTCGTTCGCCTTCATACGATATATTCACTGAAGTTTTGTTGTTGTTGTTTGTTTTTGTTTTTTAAGAAACCGCCAATAACTATCTGGTTTCTTATTTGGTATTTAGCTGATGTGCCTGCGTAAGAATTCTTCTTGACAATTAAGAAAAATGTAATGAAGTAATTAATTGACTAGTCTTCTCGATACTCTCAAACTTTAATTTCAAGCGTGCGAAATATGCAGTGACTTAAAAGTGTCCTTGTTTGTTTTTGTGAATTAGTGACGCAACCCGTCAAAAAAACGTCTTTTTTACTGTGTTGGTTGACAAATTCCGTATGGAGTTATAGTTACTGACTATACACGATATTGAAAGTGAGGATTAGTGCGCGCGTAAGTCGAGTTTACGAATCAATAATTATTTCGTATATTGAATTTGTGATTTTGAACGTACAAGTCGGGTTATATGCCTTATTTTTATGTCCAACTTTATTTTGTCCTTTCTAATACTCATGCAAACATAACTCAATGTCTGTGTTGAAGTCAATTCTTTGTATTATTTTGGAAATATTGTTTTTTTTGGTTGTGTTAAGGGCTTATTGTCCGATCA
>JAUMGZ010015801.1:0-10036 GCA_032359645.1 Pododesmus macrochisma | reverse complement strand
AACACCCATAGATCAGATCAATGACTGACCATCTTGTCAAACACCCATAGATCAGATCAATGACTGACCATCTTGTCTAACACACCTGGCTCGGTTCAGTGACTGACCATCTTGTCAAACACCCTTGAATCGGATAAATGACTGACCATCTTGTCTAACACAAGTGGCTCGGTTCAGTGACTGACCGTCTTGCTTAACACCCGTTGATCAGATCAATGACCGACCATCTTGTCTAACACTCGTGGATCAGATCAATGACTGACCATCTTGTCTAACACCCGTGGATCAGATCAATGACCGACCATCTTGTTTAACACCCGTTGATCAGATCAAGGATTGACCATCTTGTCAAACACCCGTGGATCAGATCAATGACCGACCATCTTGTCAAACACTCGTGGATCAGCTAGATAAATGACTGAACATCGTGTATAAAGATCGACGGTGACGTTAAAACAAGGCGAACGGTTGACTTAATATTTAGCTTCTCGCTGCCTTAATCTGTATCATGTCAGTTTCATCGCAGAAATGACACAATATACCCGAGATCAACCTTTGTAAACTATAAAGATACACACAAAAAGAGAGAATAAGAGCTAACTTAATAAAGTTATAAACACCATGGAATATTATTAATTTTCGGTCAAATACTAATGTTTCATATAAGTTTGCTGCCGTATATTTCAGCTTCTATAAACAACAAGAACAACATTTGGAAGAACTAACATGGCTAAGTTTGTCTAAATACAATAGTAAATAATAAATAGTGTTCCCTGACTATGTACATAGAGCCGATGGGTTAGAGATACGCATCGTTGTGTACATGTTTCTTTTTTACATGCATTTTAATCAGCAGCAGAATGCGCGATTAACTGATTTGTTGTTAAATTTACGTCTAGGTATAATGGAGAGACGTTTACATGGTAATCAACATGCCACCTTTGAACTAAATGGGACGTTCCTTGATTTTGATTTTATCAGTTAAATAATCATTTTTATAACTATCGGTTACATATGAGTACAGATAAGTTGAAAGTTTATAAACAGTTTTGCGTTCAATAAGAATATTGAAAAAGAAACAATTCGTCAACATTTTAGTTTTAGTGCCATGCTTTGATTGCTGAAATGTAAATACTTTTCTCCGTTTTCTGTCGGTCCTGTATCCACAAATATATATTCATTATTACCGACTTAGCTATATAGCGTCTAACCACCTGATGCTGTGTCCTTGAAACCAACAAAACGTGATTGCAAAATTTATCGAAACGGTAATTCAAGTAAGAGTTAAATACACTGTTGGCGATAATATCGAAATAGTTCATCCAAAGAAATTGTTGGCGATTTAATCGCGATAAATAAATCAAAGAAACTGTTGGCGATTGTACATTCAAAGGGACTGTTGGCGATAATATCACGATTGTTCACCCAAAGACACTATGCACATAACTCCTTGAAATCTTCCTCTTATTAAATGTTGTTTAGATGTTTCCCCATGACAGCTTTTAGTCATACACAAAGATTCAAAAACTTGGTTTTTCTGGAGGTTACTTGTTCCATGGCCTTTTCGGCGGTAACTGCCTTCTTCAGTCGTGTTGATGGCTGTGAATTAGCATTCGTGTTGTTTTCTTGTACATGGTTTTCTTGTGCGTTGTTTTCTTGTATGTCAAATGAGCTTGTTGACGACCGATCTCCTGGAACAATTTTCTCCTCCATGATACCACCGAAGGCTCTCTCGATATGTGGTTTTGGATCTTCACATGGTATAAATGTAGATGCACACAACTGTGGTACTTGGGGCACGTGCAGCTGGACGTCTGCTCTCTTGATGACGTGAGCCTCCGTGTCAAACATGAGAATATCACTTCCGGATTTAACTGTCTGTTGACATTCTTTTGTTTCACTTTTTAGATCTCTCTGCATTTTTTCCAATTCCGTCGTGTGTTTCTTGAGAAGCTCAGTGTTCTCTTTCAGAAGGCCTTTAAGCATGGTGACTTTGTTTGCAGTGGACGTCTCCACTTCTTTCTTCAGTCTTTGTCCCTGGTTTGTCACTTGCTCAATCTGATCTTTGTATCTCTGTCCATTCTCTTTAAGTTGTTTAATTGTCTGCTTGATCTGCTGAACAATACTCGGAATCGTCTCGTGTTTCGTCTTGTTTATGAAAGAGACGATTGTCTTCTCTTTTTCCTTGACTGATATTTTGATTTCCCTGAACCCGTGTTTCTTGTGACTGGATGTCGCACATAGGGCACACACGAGGATACCGGGACAGTCTTCACACTCGAATAACACCTGCTGGCCTGGATGTAGGGGACACTTCTTCTCTCCCTTGGCCCTGTAACAAACTTGTTTCTCAGAAGCCATTTAAAAGATGATTTGTAATAAATGTACAGTCGAGATCCTCGCTTCTTCCAGTAGAATTTTTTACATTACTTATTAAAATCCGAAAAGAGTGTCAATCTTTTTTAACGGTCAACATTGCTTAACATAGATGATTGAAGACTATGCATCCACAATGTTATAAAAATAATTACTATTTCCGTAGCTTTAAAAATAATCCATGTGTGACGCCAAATTGTCTTGGTCAACCGCCGTGTATTCTACACGATACCGCTTACACTGATTATAACACCAACTGTTCCATCTAACGTGTCTAACACACCTTTTGTCTCTGTAAGTAAATTGAATCACTTCGCTGATGAGACGAACACAAATGCGATTAAACTACACGCACACGTACATAATCAGCTCTTCGCCTTATTCCTGTCGTACAGATTGCGTACCGTGAGTCGTTAAGATGTAATCAGTTACCGCGAATAGTTGTCACTGTTGATGTATCACTGTAAACAATCAGTGTAAACTAACAACGTTATAGCGACGCACGTCAAGTCTGTAATGTCATAAGATGGTGATATCGACAGCTTTAGAAGTAATACTTCCTAGGAGTTCATTTACATTAAACGATGCATCATTTCCATAAGTTATACACTGTCAGATATTGGGCGATTATGAGTTAGTAGTTGATTTATGCGATACTCGATATGATTTAATCTTTATGAAGCACTAATTACTTTCGAAAAGTTAAATAAAAATTAGCTGCGGGTATATCCATTCGCATTATTATTCAAAGAACATGAATAATATCTCGAATTTCACCGGTCAATTCAAATAACATACACACTTGTTACGTTGTTAGCATGTATTCCTAGATCTGTGTGATGCTAACTCAAATATAATTTACTGTTTTTTCTCTATAAAGAACAAAGCAAACACTTTTCGTGCCAGAAGAAGATGATTAGGTTTGCATAATGCACTGATGTTCCGTTTTAGTCAGCTCACAGTAAACAGTTCATTACCGGTTTGGCGTTAATCCCCTCGAGATGCGCTAGCAAGCACGACTGGATAATTGTAATCTATCAACATCGACTTTCATCAAGGTACGGACAAAACGTTAAGCGCGCAGCGCGAGTGTCACCGATGCATGCAAAGAGTTTCATTCAACATCGATGATGACAGTTTGCTTATTGTAATTACTATGGAATATATTCAGTTTTTCTAAAAAGCAAAATTACAAATGTAACTTAGTATGGCACTCAACAGTCACATATTTCAAACGATCCTTAAACTGATCCGCTTATTAAGTCTGTACCAGTAAATATGTCGGTGAATTATCATAACAAATTCCACTCAATGACGACATTGAACACATTTCTAGGTGCCATAAATTGTCACCTATTATACATCACTGCGTAGTTCAATCTTACAGAACAGTTTATAACGACAGTATCATAGACAAAATGGCATAATCCGTCATTGTACTCTAAATATATCCTCGCTAAATCTGTAATGCTACTGCGATGTTGTAGAAGTCTAAGATAATGTTGTTTCTGCAAACATAAAAAATTCAAAATGGTTGTTATTGTTTTGCTGCCTACAAATAAATCAATACAACTCCATATTCTCGCGTTGCCAGACCTTGCCTGATTTATCCGTTACAACAGATACATTATGGGAAATGATGGCTTGCAATGCGGCACGAGAGTAGTCAATCCATGGCCATGTATAGATAGATAATGGTGACGTCATTTTTTCACATACGGGCACTACTCAACAGAGAAATCGACCAATTCCGATGAAAATAAAGATATTGGTACTGCGTCCGAATACAAATTGCTACTTGGTCAACGATCACACCGAACCTAATTAAATGTTTGGTATTGAATACAAAGGATGCAACATAAACTCACACAGTGTTTACAGTCGTAAACTGGTGGTAGTAGAGAAGTAAATACGAAGCAGGATTAGTGGAATCAACGGAACGAGAGACAAACCAACAATAGACGTATTTACCAATTCAGCACAAGAATGAAAGGTAATAAATAGACGTCACAACAATCCTCAATACTAGTAACCCAAGCGGACCGACTTAGGACGGTAACCGAGCACCTTACAGGTGGTGTGGTTAAACCGGTTAAGGGGGCCTCAACCTTCCCAGTTCCCACATGAGACAAATCAAATAAATACACTTCATGGCGCTGTCAATCATCTCAACAACCAACCGCCTACATTATGTGTCCATAAAAAGCTTAAGGAGTATAACAAAAGAGGATTTAAGATTTCCAATTGTAAGTTACCCATGGCTTGATACTCCACGACTTTCGTCTTATGGCATTTATATTTCTCAATTACTTAGCAAGTTTTTAAGAAGATATTCGGATATTCTTTTGAAATGTGGTCAACTCAGTTTTTCCAAGTATGTAACTGAGGCATTTCACAACCCTCATTTTGTGGAGATCTTGTTTACAAACTTAGGAGGATTAAAAACAACGCTAGCATATCTTCCGTTACTACTAAAATTGTAAAAAAATTCCTTTGGAAAATTATCATTGGTCATTTAAATGTACATCTATATACCTACAGATAGTTTTTTTTAAAGATTAAATATGCCTAGCGTTTGCAAGAGAAATGTTTATTACAAGATTTGTTATGAAGTACCTCCCCCTTTCTAAATCTCATCAAAAAGAGCGATGTTTGGGGAAATAAACGTAAGACACTCAAAAGGCACATTTTCCATAAAAAATATATAATTCATTAAATAAAAAACAACAACTGTAAAGATAACAATAAACAAAGAGATGGGAGAAGATGTTGATAAGAGCTTGGTTCGAAGACAGCCTCGTCACTAGCATACACAATTCTCTTGTTAAGTGGCTGTGTAAATCTGTAGTCATCAGAAATGTCCTTGTCAGGTTCGCCAACACTGTTACGATGTACGTTATTACGGAATCTGTTGAGCTGAAAGGAAACAAGAAAAACATAACTAGTTTATCTTTCTTTATAAGACAATATATGTCACTGCATATCTACATAATCGGGTTTTAAGCGGAGAAGTCCTTTGTTAGTAAATGTACCTCACTGTCACTTGTACGATAATTCGAATAGTGAAATCGGTCGAAGGTAAAATGTGTGTCGTACCAAAGTGAAACTCGAGAGTAAGAATGTCATTCGGATGATAGGGCTGTTCTTATTTGGTTTAAATAGATAATACAACGTTGATGTTTATTGTTTATCTCTTTGACAAACATCAACCGAATGCAAAGTAAACAATTCAAAATTACTAAAAGGAATGACATGAACTATCTCATAAAATCAAACATCATAAAATACTCCGACTATAGTTCACTCCATTTCATTTACGGATAGCATCGACCAGTTGGTTCGAATTATCAATATAATTCTTGAAACAAGTAGTTCAAAGTAAGGCCAGCTTATGTCAAGTCAGACAGTTATTATTCTGTCAAATAATCAATACATGTTTGTGTATTCAAAGAAAAGTTTGGTAAATCTTAACGCTTTTTGATTTCATGAATTTGTATTGAAATTACAGTTATTGTATGTCTCATTAAGTGTGATATGAACATCAAGATAAAGTCATTTCTTGGGCTGTCGTTGGTGTTTCAATAGAGTACATTCATCCATCGACACGGAAAGGGATACAGAGACATCGATTGGTTCGATGCTTTGTGCCTTAAACGCAACATGAATGGGTGTATGCAGCTGTGTGGTTTTGTTATGTGAATTTTCTGTTGCTATATACTGCAATATGTTGAATCACTTACGAAATAAAACTTACGATCATATCAATCATGAAAGATGTAGGTAGGATAATATTAAAAAAAAAATAGTGGAAAAAAGGTCGCAGATTAGCCCGCGGTTGTCGATAATTATCACAAGATTCATTATAATAGGTGCCTGTTTGATCCGTAAAACACTGTCGGTTTGAAAATTCGTAGTAGGGTCAGCAATGTTAGAACGTTTGAGAAATAGTACTCGGGAAAACATCGACATGTCCTCCGGAACTTGATGACCTGAAATGACTGTATATTACTTTGTAAAGTTCGAAAAGAAGCCGCGGTAACGCTGTTTTATGGACGAGTTCTCCCCTCTGTTCTGTGTCCTTGTTTCTTTAAAGTCACGTTCGTGTTGATGTTTCTTTTCCAGTTCTGTTGATGTATCTTGAAGCCACGTGCGTGTTGGCGGTTCTCTTCTTGTTCTGACCATGTGTTATACAGTTACGTTCGTGTTGACAGTTCCCTTTCTGTCCATATGTCTTGTGTCATGAAGTCACATTCGTGTTGGCGGTTCTCTTCCTGTTATGTCCATGTTTATTCATGTCACGAGCGTGTTGACGGTTCTCGTCCTGTTCTGCCAATGTGGTTTGAAGTCACGTGCGTGTTGACGGATCTATTTTCGTACTGTCCATGTATTTTAAAGTCACATTCGCGTCATCGGTTTCTCCTCCCTGTGCTTGTCACCTTATCGTGGTGGGAGGTTTTCGTGTCTCGATGATCAGGAAAGCTATATATGCTGACGGGAACGTGTGTTCCTGGTAGGGTCACTTAAGTCAGATAGGTTAAATGGTAGAATCCAGACAAAGATCAGCATGTCCTTCGGAAGGGACGTTAAGCTTGTCGAGGATTGCCAGGCCAGTGATCACAACTACTTTAGGATAAACGTGAGTCACCCTTCTCTAAAATTGGATTTATGGATACCATTCCGGCAAGTTCAAAACAATTGACCATAACACCTTATTACATGAAATTGTGTAGCTCCAACGAAGTTTTCCGTCTGGAAAATGGTCCTGTCAGCTTGACCATCGTCTAAGTGAAAATGACTTGCGGATCGAGAGTCGAACAAAAACAGAAAACGGTAGAAAGGTATATTTTTTTTATTAAACTCCCTGAAGTGACCATCCGCAATTCCAATAGTATGCGTTTCACTCGTGCCATTGTAGTGCATGTTCCATGCAGATCAGCCAGATCAAGCCTGTCACACTTTATTTTCGTAGACAAGTGTTCAAGTCTTATAGGAAAGTACAAACTAAATTGACATGGACTCAATGTGGCGAAGCAAAGATTGAGTGGAACCGGGAAAATACAATGAAAGACTTCTTAACTTCGTTATTTGACTGTAAACGTCACAAGAATGCAAGTTGTAGCACAAAATTTTACAGCATATAATATAAAGTTCATTTTACGGTATTTGCTTCAACATGATTCTCATCCTACTAAAGTGACCATAAATGGAACCAAGATCTTACTCAAAGAAGCCCAAGTTCTACACTAAGTGAATTTGTTTAGTTTCATTGGTCAATCCTTGAGAGAATTGAGACACTTATGGTGTACACACACTTAAAAAGGTTTCTTATCACTTTTTCACTACGGTAGCCGAAATATGTGGGACCTTATCCGAAAATACATTTCTACGATCCAAGTACTTCTATACTTCTTGTATTTCTCCAAGTACATCCACTTAGCCAGCATGACTAACCGTGTCTATCGTTTATCGTACATGCTAGCAATACCATTAATTGTCACCATTCATATATATGGCTATACACAGGCACGTGTCTACTTTCTGAAAGGTCTACGATGGTTATATATGTTCATAGACAAATGTAGTTAATCATTCCAGAAATAGAGGTAATAAAGTAAAATAGCAGGACATTACGTGGAAGGACTAGAACCGGTGGTTATCTACAATTCCCAATCGTCAACAACATGGTGCAGATGTCAAAAGTCTTTTGAATTCTGCTATCAAAAACTGTACAACAACGTCACGCATTTTCTTCTGCCGGCTTCAAGGTGATAAAATGTTGGAAACACGCGTATGGTCATCAGTACAGACAAACGTACAAAGTTTGTTAGTTCATAGATGCACTGGACATTCAGAACCCATTACAACATCGGGATGCTCTCTTTGATGGACGAACCAACGTTACATGTTTCTGGTACGAAGACCTGGCGAAGAGATTCATTGCATTGATATTTGCCGTAACACATCCAATATGCCAAATGACCTCTATCGAGAGCCCAGTCGATAGTGCCTAAGAGGATATAAGAAACTGGGGAAAGATGAGCAAAGGGATCTACCGGACCTATCACCGCGGGCAAAACTACTATTGTGTAAAACGGAAGTTGTGCAAGAGAGGAAAGTGATCTACCGGGCCTATCACCATGGGTATCACTACTAGTGTGTTTTTTACCTGTTCTTCTGATATTTCAATGCGCTCCTTGAACACTGTCCATATGATGCTCTCATAGCACGGGGGCGTGGTCAGACTACCGTAGTATCTATAGTAGACATGTAAATCATCTGGCAACAGTGAGAGCATGGGAAAAGATGCTAGTGTAGTGTATTTATCTAAAAAAAAGACAAATCAAGCGATAACAATAAAAAAACAACTTTTTAAGATTCGAGTGATTAGATAGTCTTAATCTTATTTCCTTATTTAACATTAATCTATCATAGACATAAGATACATGTCAAATATGTCCATTTGTCCTTTTCTCTGTAGTATAACATCGAGACAGTAGGCGCTACGTACCTTTGTGCTCAATCTTATCAAAGTGTGTGATGATTTCATCAAAATGATGATTATGTTTTCCAATCTGAAATAGATTTAAACAAAATTTGTATATTTCATTTTTTCAACTTTTATTGTACCCTGACAATTAAGAGATACTGAGGATGGGGAGCCTCGGCCTATCTCTTCACACATTATATCACTACACCTTCCTTATAATAATCAAATATTTTTACACACACTATTCACACATACAAAAGAAATACATATTTACTTTTTTGTTATTCATTATTACCTTTTGCACAAATCTTAGATGTTCATTCATAAGACTTGCATCTTGTGCATGCATCATTCGTTTCACAAATAGACCATACATATGAAAACTTTACCAAATAATTGTGTTGTGATTTTCAGCTAAGTTTTAGTACATATTTTTTTCAATTTCAACATTCTTTAAAAAAGAAAATAGAGAATGAATTTCATTGAACTTCATTTTAATTATGTCGTGTATGTCTTTCTGTGTTTTATTTCTCTAAAAAGAGAGAAAATGTCAAACCTAGTTAAACAACAACTACGTTATTACCTTAAAAAGGAACGAGAGAACAGCTAGTCCGTTTTCTTTGTCCTGTGCCTCGGCGATAGTGGGGTACTTCTGTGAATAATGAACTATATGCATCTACAATATAAAGGGCACTTTATATATAATATACATAAAAACCCAACTCTACATTTACAATAGAAAGGGCACTTTATACATAATCTACAGAACAACCTAACTCTACATCTACAACATGCAGGGCACTTTTTATATAATCTACAAAACAACCTAACTCTAGATCTACAATATAAAGGGCACTTTATATATAAACTACAGAACCACCTAACTCTACATCTACAATATAAAGGGCACTTTATATATAATCTACATAACAACCTAACTCTACATCTACAATATAAAGGGCACTTTATATATGATATACATAACAAACTAACTCTACATCTACAATATAAAGGGCACTTTATATATAATCTACATAACAACCTAACTCTACATCTACAATATAAAGGGCACTTTATATATGATATACATAACAAACTAACTCTACATCTACAATATAAAGGGCACTTTATATATAATCTACATAACAACCTAACTCTACATCTACAATATAA
>JAUMGZ010015790.1:0-10036 GCA_032359645.1 Pododesmus macrochisma | reverse complement strand
CGCCTACTCTTATCGAACTTTACATGGGGATCTTTATCGTGCCAGGGGGTTAAAAATCCTTGTACACGGGACCGCCAACTTAGCGTCCCCAACCGACGGACGTGCAAATCTTTGTCTTGTCTACCTTTCAACCTTTCTGACTTGGGTGACCCTAACAGGAACATAAGTTCCAGTCAGCAAAGCTCTCCAGGTCATTGAGACGCGCAAACACGACTGGGACCATTGTTAACGTAGCGACACCTGGATTAAGCTTTAGGGAAAATAACCGACATTTGTTTCCAATTGACTATACTTTTTGAAAACTATCAGTATAAGAATTTTACATGTAGAATCGTTATGTCAGATTTAAGTTATACTTATCACACGCAAGAACACACACACACACACACACACACACACACACACACACACACACGTATTTTTTTGTGCGCGCGCAGTATGATAACTTGGGAGATATCGATACTGACATTAGGACCGAGAGTAAACCTACAAGTGGTTAGAACAATCCCTGTGCTCCAAGAGTTGGCCCAAAATCAGTACACGCCCGTGTTTCAGCGTGCACGCTCTCAAGAATACATTTTCATTCAACACAAAAAGAAGTTGGCATCAATAACACGCGTATGTTCATTATTTACACATTAACATTAAGGAACATTATAGATAGGTACAGTATGTGAATAAGTTTTTACGTCATCTTTACAACTTAGAATACTCAATACATAATATATTTAGGAAATACGTATCTCCATTACGTAAATAAAACATTGATTGTGCTTATTACATAAGTGTGTTGTGTAACTTATTAACTTTTTCCTTTTTTAAGTTCGCCTAGCTAGTCTTTCAGTTAGGTATATGTACCTTACTTTTTTGAATTTGACTACAGCTTACCTTAATTAGTGGCTATTGTTTTGTAAGACCAACATCCAGTTTCACTTGGCCAACATAAAATTCTTACCAGTAGGTAGTTAAAAAGGGGTGTTCCCGGAATGCCTACAATATATGTGACTGGCCTTGATAATTTGGGCCCAAATGAGGTTTTTCACAAAAATGAGATTTTTATTGTTATTAAACAAGGAACATTTAAAAATTGTAAATACCAAATTTTAAGTAGATATCTTAAGTAGTTTTTGAGATACAGCCGTTTTTAAAACATTCGTACAGTAACATCATGTACAGAGAGTGCCGATCGACATTGATGTAATACGACGTTATTTCGCTTTATAAACTTGATTATTTATAAAATATTGAAATCATTATTGTTGAGCCTTTATTTAACCAATTTTATAATGTTTGATTAAAATTATAAACTCATCAAAGGTTCGTTTTCTTAGATTTTATTTATATTTAGTTCAACCGTTCCAAAGTAATCACAGGTTGAAGAAAATAAACAAAAATTGTAGTTACTTGTTTTACAATTTATTATTACAAGTAGTACATAAGAATTGGTAATTCGAAAAATCTTTCAAATGTATTCATAAATTATATGACTTTTATCTTTAAAATTATTTCAATGACATTTGTAGGTATATTCCTACAATTCTTTCAGAAAATATAATAATGATACTTTCAGAGTGGAACATTTTTTGTGAAAATTGCATGCAAAGTAGAATAACGCTGAATATAAGACCAATAAATTGTATACAAAGTAAACACAAAAGTACCAAAGCGTGAATTATTGTGAGCGCACATTGAACAAGGCAGGTCCAGGAAAGAGCCCAGTCGGGGGAACCAGGGGTTGGGGCCAAACAATTAATTTCAGCAAGTAATATTTGACTTCTCCGGGTTGCTTGTTGCCGTGTCGGGCCTTGTAAACCTTAAAAAATGAACATCTTCCCGATTAAAATTCTTATTTCATAACATTTACAACAAACGCCATTGCCATATTATAAACTGTCCTATCTTCAGTTCAAACTGAGACGAATAAAGAGCAAAATAACAGAACTTGACTCCAGTTCATCAACTTTTGTCCCAACATAACAATTTATACATTTATATCCTGTTAGCCGATTGAAACATGAATCTGAAAGATTTTTAGTTTTTAACTTAGAAACATTTTTTTGATCTTTTGACTGCACACCCATGCCCCCCCACACCTCTCTCTCAATCTTTAGGAAAATCATGCGTACGCAGCTGTGTTTTTACGTAGAGGACGGTACGTCACTAGTTGATGTTGCCGCTATACACAAGCGAGGTGGCGCTCGCTACGTGCTGGTAGACTGGTGCTAGAATCCACTTTCGTGGGATCGAATCCCTGTCTGGTCAAAACCTAAGACTTTAAAATTAGGCATTCTTCTGGCTCCCTGCTAAGCGCCCAGCATTACTGGGTAGGAAGAGGACTGGTTGGCTGAATTTCATGATAATGTGACCAAGTAAAGTATCATATAAATATGTCTGCGGCGTGATATTCAGTGAGACATCACTATAAAGTCACCATAAGTGCGCACTGTCACAAACAGACACCGTCTCGATATGACCTAGATACGAGTTAAAGGAACGTTAAAAAACAGACAGACAGACAGACAGACAGGCAGGCAGGCAGGCAGGGCAGGCAGACCAGACCAGACCAGACCAGACCAACCAGACAGGCAGACCAGACCAGACAGACCAGACCAGACCAGACCAGACCAGACCAGACCAGACCAGACCAGACCAGACCAGACCAGACAGACAGAGTGTTTCCAGTATACCCCCCTAACTTCATTTTGGGGGTATAGTAACAGCTGCAAGAGTAAGTAATAGATAGAAATAGGGTATTTTCCTGTTGATGCTGCCTTATTAAAATTCGGCACTTTGACCTCCGGAAATCACTGAGGTCTTTGTAAATTCCAACAATTAAGCTGGTCGCCTAAAACTACCATTAACCTTATTGTTTACGTGTGCTCCTTGCTTCTGCTGAGCACTGGTCACAAAAAAAGACATTCCAACTCACGTCGGCAACAATCGCTATGCTATACACCTGTATATGTTTACAAATAATATTCAACCTGTATACTTCGTTAAATTAATCGATGTTCTAATTCACTTCGTCCAGCCAAACATAAAATATTAAAAAAATAAACACAACTCTTATGACACTACCTGTCTAGGTTTTTTCTGGTTTAAACTGCAAGTGTTGTTGTAGGACATTTGTTTTATTAAGTGAGCGTACGCATGCTCAAAGCTGGTCATTAAGTTCACAACAAGGTCATCAGAATAAGGGGCATGACTATTCACCATTTACTACCTTCCAGTCAAAAATGCGATAAATTGACAAAATAACATTTTACTCGTCTCCCATATTTGTATCCGTTGCTGGTTGGCAAAGCAGTAGTACACTTTCTCACGAGAAAATAATTATTAATTACTTGTGTTTCTCAAGTTTCCAAAAATAGTAACTTGAAGAATATTACCGCTTTAAACAGTTTCTAAAGTCTGAGGAGTTTATTTTTTTTTACAAAACGCTGAATTAATGTTTATTTTAGACTATGCAATCCCTTATTACATTTGTCATGAAGAAATAATGTTGGAAATGTCCATTAACTTTGAGGTCACAAGAAACTGCTGCCCGCTGTTTGGTGAAATGGCGGTCAAATCAAACACATGAGCCATCTGTAACTGACGGCAAGGAAATATTGTGCTAAAAAAAGATTGGGTCTACCCATATAGAGGGTCACGTGGTTAGTACCCAATTCCTTTAACGTGTTCCTCCCAGCATTAACTAAGCTCTTTTTGGTCAATCACTGCTATCTATTGTTGTTTACATTAGTGACAGACCTACCAACTGTTGTTTTTATTCATACGCCACATAATGAAATGCAATAGATAAGGCAACTATCAACAACAAAGACAGAAGATAAAGAAGCAAAACAAAACAACATGACACAAGAAAAACAAAATAATCACAAAATGTACAAAGCTTTTGAAAAAGAGAAATGGAACTACTTTCTGTGGACGTTGCAAATGGAAGATGTCAAAGGTCTTCCTACACTAAGTGTTAAAAGTTTTTAGAGTACCGGTATGTGAGAGAGTAAAACCAATAACCTGTGGCTACACCAAAGGTGTACCCTGGCTTAAAAATGACAAAATACAAATGGACAGGTTCAGGAATTCCAAGTAGGGTGCTTCGCTAGAAAAATACTAAAAACTCAATGTTGCACATTTAAAATTTATTCACGACATAAAAAAAACTGCAGCACTAAAAATTACCACACATTCACTGACACAACTCTAATACAATTTTAACAATATATCAAATTCATCTTGCATTTAATATGTCGAGGAGGACTGAGAGTAAAATGACCCATTTGTACTTTTTGTTAAAGGAAATAATTATTCTTTAAAATTTGTTTTAAAATTGGATGCCATCAGGTATATATTCATTAATTTAAAGCTTTATCACAGAAATTGAACTGCTACCTTTTTTTTACATTCCTAATTACATATTTTAATTTTTTCCTTTTGGTGTGTTAATAATTTTGAATATTGGTGCATGTATAGAAAAGCATGTTTGTGGCTATTGACTAATTTCACAATGAATAAACATGTCACACTCGAAAAGAAGACAATGTTTTTAACATGAACAGCACCTACAGTCTTCAGTTAGGGTTTATTGTAACAACTCCCCAAACTGTTGTTCCATAAGATAAATTAAAGGCACATTACATAGATCTCTACAAAGTATTTGTGAGTGTTATGTGTTAATTCAAATTTATTGCTAAGAAAGGAAACAATTTATCTTTTTGCACAAGGTTAGGTTGTAGAACATTCAATACACTATATATTATCACTTGTTCATAACAAAATGTTTATAAACTACTCGACGTTCAAAACTTTCATTTTGACACAAATTCTGCATTCCCCCTACATTAATCAATTATATACATATCATAAATAAGACACACTAAGAAGACGTCTCAGCATCACAGATGAGTTTGCTTTTTACATTTTTTCAATGAAAATTAAAAAGGAATAGATAGAAATTTACATGGCAGTATATTGATCACATCACAAAAACCTCAACATGATTAAAAGTCATCAACCAGTGATGTCATAACAAGAATAAAACAAAAATGAACACAAAAGTGGGAAAATAAGCACCATTAGTTATAAAGTACTGATCGAGGCACCTATGGAATACTTAAGGGTCAATCAACTTTAATCTATCAAACAATTATCAATGTGTTGATTGACGTCAGTGTTACTTGTACCCTTGTCAAACACCTTAGCACAGATAGGACATTTCACATCCTCCTTCTCTTTTGCCTCTGCTTTTGCTGCAACTTTAGCAAAGGAAGACATTATAGTTCCTTGTTTTGGACGTTTATGAACCTGAGAGCTTGATTTACTCTCCTCCCGTGCACGTTTACGAGATCCACTTGGCTTGCTACTTATAGATTTTTCTACAAGTTTAGAGTTCACAGAATCAATCTTTGATTCTTCAGAATGTTTAAGTATCTCCCCACAAGAGTCTTTTTCTATTTTTTCATCTAAAGAAGTCTGATCACTATTAGTTTGCTCTTCTATAGAAGACTCTGTCAGATTCACAGTTTCCTCCACCTGAGGTGCCTGACTGGTAGTAGGTGTGTCAGAATTGCTCCTTCCTGTGGATTTAAAGAAGTTTTTGATAGTCACGGGAGGTCTCATAGCTTTAGACAAGGCCTTTTGATTAACTGGAGTTACATCCTCGGTGAGTAAATGTCTTCCTATGACTCTTTCTTCTTGGTCTTCTGCATCATCAGCTGAACAAGCCTCCTTCTGGGACAGAGCTTCATCTTTTACTACAACTGTATTCAGACTACCATCAGGATTCTTAGTTATCACCTATACACGAAGAGAGAAGAATTTTAATGTTAGTTTGACATTCTACAACATACAATGGCAGATTGACTCTTCAGAAACAACTAGAATACGCATATCATCTCGTGTTTGGATTATTATCAGTATATATTTTTATATATCTTGAGAAGATTACATAGATGTAAATTTAGTGTGAAATATTTTCCTGGATTAAGTATCTTAAAATCATGCATAATAACTCACACTTTGTGTCTGTGAAAACTGGGCTTTTTCAATCATGCACTGCTCTTCAAGTGCTTTTTCAACTTCTGATATGAGAATGGCTGGATAGCGTACTCCCACGACTCGTTGTCCATTGTTCAACTGTACCCTAACAACTCGAATTATTGACTCACTTTTGCTGAAATTAAAATAAATACATATAAACAAGGATGCAGAAATTTGCTATGAAATAAATGATGTATAGAAAACATGTATTTGGTAGTATTTTGACTGTTGTTCAAATGTTGCTTGCAGTGAACCAAAATTGTAGGACTTATGGAAAACTTGCAATCTGCTCTATGAGGATGAAATGATGCCCAGCACTTTATTTTTAATATTTCATATGACATGACCTTGTTTATCATCATCCATTCAAAACAGTTCTGTAGTCGTACATAGTTACTCACAATGATTACAACGAATACCCGTGTATTTCTGTTGGACAGGTGTTATTTTTAAAATGAAGTAAGGCCACACTAAATTTGTATCTTGTTCGACAGAATCGCTGCTCCTTTTATTTCGTTTTCCGAATTTTTTTTTTGGAATGTTGCCGGTTTTCCGAATTTCGTACCGAATCGTCATCCTTTTTCCGGAATTTTATATCCATTTCTTTTGTGATTTTAGTCAACTACATTCATTTCAGGCTCAAAATGAAAGCAAACGAAAATGAATTTTAAGACATGGAGACCAATTTTCTCGGTATGTGTGTATGTACGTAGCAGTAAACTAGTTGCAATTTTATGCCACGGATGATGGAGTGCGCTTTCCTTGTCAAACTGGTAGTTTTCCAGTGCCTACTTGAAATGTCGACTTCTGTTGTTGTGATAAGTTGTTTCAAGTTGACTTCTTTCTAGAGTGCATATGAAGGAACATCAGTTTTAAAGTTTTTCTGTTGTGAAAGTTTTTTTATGGGACATCTATTGTTCCATTTGTAGTTATCAATGTGGGATTTAGTTTGATAGTTTTAGAATTGTGTAGGTTTAATAAATTAATTTGTCTCTTTCTTTTTTGAAATTCTAAAAATTTAGAATGGAGATACCTGGCAACAGCTCCTCAAGCACTTTATAAAGGAATGAGGGTCTCCTCCGTCTTCTACGGAATTTGTATGGGAAAAGTCCACCTTGGACCTTTGGTCCAGATGGACTAATTTTTTTTAAAAAATTTGCTTTCCGCCTCACCCTTTTCACATTTAAAATCCGTAGAACAAGATTTCTTTTTGGTGTGGCCTAAGAGTTGTTGACATGAGCATTCATGTAGGTTCAACAACACATCTCATACCTGAAAATTTAGTCAATAAATTGTATAGCATTACAGTTTCAAAAATTAATAATCTTTAAGAAGTCAGCCTCATTATTGGAAGGAGAGGCAGTAATCTTACCTTAGATTTAACTTAAGTGAGAATCTATTGAGAGTTGATTCCAGCACGGACATAAGAGTTACTATACTGCCACAGATCAGTGTAAGTCTATACAATCTACTTCCAACTGAAATAACAAAATAATATTTACATATCGGGAACTGAGAAAATTATACTAGAAATCTCACCAAAAATCAGGAAGTGCCCTACGAAGGGATGATAACAAGGGGGATAGTTTAGAGTACTTACGTCATTCCTGGTTCCCAAAATGTTAATGGGCTATCTATACTTGAATTATCCTACACAAAGAAAAGTGTTTTATAACTACACCAACTACTGTCAATGCTTGCGTTGTCAAACTAAAGTGTATGTGTTGTTGAATTAATCTTTTAGCTGATACAGACTCAGCTTCCAATCTTCAAATTGAGTTTTTGCATTTCTCAGTCTGTGTTACAAAAATGATTAAGCAAATCCAAACAAGAGGCCCATTGGGCCTTAACAACCTTCTGGTACAACTAGGTCTATTAATGTAAATGTTTGGCATTTGAATACTTTTGACCAAAGGGTCATGTCTTGACCAAACTTATTTCTCCAAGCTCTAAAATTAAATACATACCAAACTATTAAGCACTATGGATTACTTCTACAAATTAAAGTTAAGATGAAATTAGTCCTGAAGGTTTGGACAAGAAGTCAAATATGTGAAAAGTTAACATTTTTGCTATAGTGTTGAACTTTGAACCTAAGATGTTTTACCTATTTTTGACACAAGTGTCAAGCCTTGAACAAACTTAGTTCTCCATGCCCTAAATTTACTACAAACTAAATCACTAAGCTGAAGGCCTTCTAGTTTATTAGAAGAAGATTTTTGAAGTTTTGTAAAAATTTCCCCCTTTTGGCCTACTAGTGGTGCCCCTTGGGGTCGAGCTCCTTCATTTGAACACATCTGAATTCCCTTCCCCTAGGGATACTTCCAAACAAGTTTGGATGAAGATGAAATGAGTCCAGTGGTTTAGGAGAAGTCGAAAATGTGAAAAGTTTGCGACGGATGACGGACAAGATTTGTATGAGAAAATTCCACTTTGGACCTTTGGTCCAGATGGACTTAAAATAGTTGAATACCTCCAAATGCTGAGAACTCATCATTGTTATGTTAACTTAATGGATTAAATAGATCAATGTTTATGAATGAGTGAGTGACATAAAAACTTGGAAACAATATATATCCAGTTCAGGGTTTGCAAAAACTGGTATGCTACATATATTTAATAAACTGTCTTAGGGCTGTTTTAGAATTAACCCCATACAGGGGTGGGAGGCACCTATGATTAATATATTATGGGTGGTGGGGTTCCATCCAGATCTGTCTTAAAATCATGCTAATCCTTATATAAAATCAGTTTTAATCTGTGTTTGGGGTCTCTGAAAAATGCCTTGTACCCCTCGCATACAGTTAATTCTAAAATGGCACTTAACACTGAACTTGCTGATAACTTCAATTGATCCTAAGAATCAGTGTACGTTACAAACCTTTACAACTGTCTGGATGTTTACAACTTTTACCATGCATACATCCATGTACTGACTGCTCATACTGTTCCTTCCACCCCTTCTCTGCAAATTAAAATGGCAATTCATTTTACAACATGAAAACAAAGTAGGTTTGTCGCAAAAACACTCATAGACCCCAAAAAGTAAAGTAACAGAATAATCGAGAAATAACCCTTCTCTTAGTAGATTTTTTCACTGCAAATATGACAATAAGATTTGAAATACAACTAAGACCCACAAAAATCAGAATTTGCAAAATAGTTATTTCTGAAATTTTGTTTAGGTATATTTTTATGCATGCATTTGGTGGTAAAGTATGTACAAATTAGTGAAGTTATGCTCAGGAAAAATAAAAAGGGCAATTACTCTGGCAAATAATTCACATTTAGATTGTACGTACATTGAGGTTGTTGTAGTATGTGACACCCCTAATTAATAACATTCACGTGAACACATATCTAATGCACTTCACTATCAAAGTGTTGACACTGACCTGCTTCTGAAGATTCTACAGGCTTGTACTTATGAAACAAATCCCCTTTTTCTTCTTCAAACTGTGACATTCCAGTGTTTGGTCTGAAAAGAAAGATTCATAAAACATATACTGTAGTTGATTTAAATATAAAAGTACTTATAAATTCAACTTAGAAACAGAAGAGGGTCTGCTTATTAGGCCCATATAATGAGTCCAAACACTGTGAATGTACTGCATCGTAATGAATCAGGACCATAGATGCTTGAAAAGGGAAGGGCACTTAAAGGGACATGGGGCACTTAGGGCACTTATAGGGACATGGAGCACTTATAGGGCAATGGGGCACTAATAGGGACCTGGGGCACTTATAGGGACATAGGGCACTTAAATGGACATGGGGCACTTAAAGGGACATGGGGCACTTATAGGGAAATGGGGCACTTAAAGGGACACTTATAGGGACATGGGGCACTTATAGGGACATGGGGCACCTAAAGGGACACTTATAGGGACATGGGGCACTTAAACGGACACTTATAGGGACATGGGGCACTTAAAGGGACATGGGGCACTTATAGGGAAATGGGGCACTTAAAGGGACACTTATAGGGACATGG
>JAUMGZ010015779.1:0-10037 GCA_032359645.1 Pododesmus macrochisma | reverse complement strand
ACTAGAAGCGAAACCAGGTGCTCGCGATATGGTAAGCGTTTCCTGCTACACATATGCCACCCGCCGCGATGCCTCCGAGTGCAAGTTTATTCATTTCTCTATTAAATACTGTTTTTAATTAAGTTATTTAGTGTCTGAGCGTACTTTTGTAATTTATCTATATTTACCTATATTGTACATGAAACAAATACAGCAGTGTGAATTGAGAACGCGCCACCAAAACAAATAATAGCAATAGGATGGAAAAAGCGATTTTCTGTGTGACAAAACATTGTCAATGACTCCAGGCCTAGCTACGAATCAACCTTCATCAGTACACGCTCAAGATGAAATTATATGAATTTAGAACAGACAAAACTTAAATAAATCAAAGAAAGGAAGCAAAGGAATCTAAACAAAACAATTAAATAAAAGTTCTCATCTAACCAAAAAAATTTGTGCAATATGTTTCAGATTTCTTATGAAATATTTTATAGTTAATTAATTTTCCATTTCTTATTTCCCCCAGATGCACATGCTACAAGCTACCTAATCACATTTCACATATCTTAAGACACTTACTAAGTGTAATTATAACAACAAACACTGACATCAGCTCTGTCGAATATTAGCTGCTACATTCGTTATCAAGAGAAAAGCTGTAAACACGCTTGCTGTTAAATCTTATATCACACTATGTGATTCAGTCAAAACGCCACGCGTAATCAAAAACACAAACATGAAATTAAAACTTAGTAACAACTGATTAAACACTGTCTTAAAGAGGCCACTCTTAGAACATTATTGGTTTTTGCCTGAATATATAATACTATGCACATACTTGGATAGCAGGTACGTTGGATGTGATTTTGAATACGCGCTGTATTCAAACTCTACGTGTGCATTTAAGGGACGTTGATACAGGGTATTGTTGTTCGGAATCAAACTGTCCCAACTAGTAAAACATCAAACTTGAAACAGCTATAGGTGTGTGTGTTTCAAATTGCAATGTTCTAAACCTTCCCATCACCATCATGTACCATTATAAAGGTGAAACCTCGAAAACTTTATATAAATGCTAGGTTGTCATCCGCTAAAAATTGATCATTTTGTGTGGTAGTCAACAATTTTTTTTGTTAGGATTGCCTATCATCTATACACGACCACACAGACCAGAATATCTGCCATTAAAATTTGATATAAAATTGTCTGGCATTTATTAGCCTGGTGCCCTTGATAAGTTCTGTTTCGGCGTAACAGAAATAACATACACTTAGAACATCACCCGGTCTTTGTTTTCGCAGCTGTCCAGAACAGACCTATAACAATATACTGACGTACAAATAAAAATATTACAAACTATTTCTGTAACTGTTTTTAATTGATACATCCAACTTTTGTCTAATTATGAGTATGTAACACAGAAAGCAGTAATGTGATTTTTTTTCAAAAGTACAAAAAATATGGTTTTGCATTTCCCATACCAAATTCTTATCATTTTAAAACTTGATATTTCAAAACGTTAACAAGCTAAAATAACAGTTACGACCAATTATGAGTTATTTCCAAGGAATAGGAATGTAAGGAATTTTTCTCTCTTTTTTTTTAAAAAAAAAGGTTGCATGCATTTATACGTTTACAACTGTTAACAGGCATTATGATTTGCAGCTATGCCTCACAAATGGTTGGAATTGTAGTCCCTTCTATATTACATTTAAGTTGGGTTTCGATTCAGTTTACATATTTCTAGATGATAATACTTGTCTTGTTAACTTCTCAACAACCATTCTCGCACTCTGCCTTCTGCGTTCTTCTTGTAACTGTTGCTGGTTCTCTAACTGTCTTGTCACTTCGTTTTTCTCCTTTTGTGTTTTTTCATAATAGCAGGGAAATATTCCGTTAAATAACGCACACATGAGTTCACTATGTAAAAGTTTGTGATAAACCTGACTGTCCCCGAAATACCACGGCAGGTGACACATGTGTAGCAGGAAAGACTCATTCCTTCGTGAACGCCTGGCTTAACGCCTTATTTCTAACAAAATTTCGTGATGTTTCCTTTTTAGTTTAGTTATTGTATATTTTTCTGTGTGTATCCCCCGTTTTCCTTTTTATCAGCTCATGTTCATGGACTTATGTCGACCACCCTGGATCTTCGTATGTGCTTCACTAAGCCTTACACAAAAAGACTATACCAATAAAGTCAACATAAGATTTTGTCAAAATCTTGACAGCGGTTCCTATCAAGAAGTCTATGAAGTTGACATAGGTCTCACAAAATCAGAAGCCGTATTATCAATATTGGACAGAATTCAGTAAGGTTGAACTGAACACAATTCTGAAAGGGGACACAAAAGAAACTACTTCATCAAGTTTCGTGAAAATCTGGCAAACAGTTCTTAGGTCATGAGCGAAGTCCTCTCATCCATTTAGTTGGTTTTCCATCTTTTTTTAGATGCCGGTCTCCCTTTGCTAGTTCATTCTTGTGAAGCCTTCTTAAAGAAGCTATTGTTTGTTTGTCAGTAACTTTTGATCTGGTGATCCTGTTTTTCTTTTTTTTGGCAATAAACAATGAAGTTTTCAAGAAAATCTGACAACAGCTTTTGGCAATAAACCGACAAAATGTGTAACGTCATTTCTAGAGTATTTCATTGATATCATACAACAGAAGAAGAAAATCCAACCGATAAGACAGGAAGAAAAGCGACGATGGGAACGGGAAATCAAAGTAATATGGATTGTTCAGAAAGAAGGATGAACCGATGCAACGTTTTTCTCGCCAACTCTTCTATCGAACTTCACACGGGAATCTATATTGTGCCAGGGGTTGGTTATCACTGAACCGCCAGCTTAATGTCCCTTCCGAAGGATGTGCTGATTTTTGTCTGTCCTCTTCCATTCAGCGTGTCTGACTTGGGTGACTCCACTAGGAACATGAGTTTTCGTCAGCATAATTTTCCAAGTCATTGAGACAACCTCGATATTGTCAAGCACTAGTAAGTAGTGAATACGAAAACCAAGAAAATATTGAAAAGACGTATGGACATGGGCATATAGAAAGAAAACTTCGGAAGAACAATTTTATAATACAAAAAAAGGAAACATCACAAACTACTGTTAACAAACTAAGTGTCCACAAAGTAGTAAGCATTTCCTGCTCCACATGTGTCCATCGCCGAGATGTTTTCATGTCATTTCGGTATATTGCAACTTTTTCTAGTAAAAAGGAAACATCTGTCATCATAAAGAAAATGAAATGTTCAGATTTCCGATAACACAGCTTATAAAAGAGACATCCCAATTTGCACTAATGCCCATAACCACTGTTCTCTCCAAACAAGGAGTAAGTATACTTTAAGATAATACTTTGAATTATTTCGACATTGATGTACTTATGAATAATGTAACTTAAAACTTCCATAATCCACACCCAACACTTTAAATAAATCTGGCATTTATTTCTTCAAGCATTAAGTGGATGACACAAGCCAGGTTAAAAGAAAAAGACTTTAAATGTAAGACTAAAATCTCTTCCTGAAGACTCTGTCAGCATGTGCATACACGATGCCACATGCACACGTTAACAGTATGCAATAAACGTGTCACATATATTATTATATTACAACAAGGTGTGGATTATGTCAATCAAAGAGAGGCTTATGTGAATTCCACGTACAGTTAAAAAAGATCAGTCAAATATAATTTCTGGGAACCTAGAAAAAATCCAAATGTTTGTACCGCTAAATATAGGGAATAAAGATTCTAAACCCAACGTAAATGTAAGCACTGTCTGCAATGGAATATTTGGGCATGTGAATTAATTTTAATTTGATTATTTTTAGCACATATATTGTTCACATTATTATCACCTGAGTTCATATGAGGACAATTTGTCAGTGTTGAGTGTTTTTTTTTTTTATAAAGGAAATATCATGTCTGTGTTACATAGCACAAGTGCATGTACAAGGCACGTTAAAAATGCTATTATATTCTTGATGATTATATCACAACAATAGTTTAACCTAACATGATGAATAACTATCAACATTTTTCTGCAATGTTTTAAATATGTTAAAAAACGTAACTTACACATTCAAAATGAAAACAACATACAAATCATATGTAGGCATCACACATAATCTAATATCAGCATTAAAAATAGAGAGAGAGAGAGAGAGAGAGAGAGAGAGAGAGAGAGAGAGTGAATTACCTGTCAGACAATACGATCTAATGAAAAACAGCATAGTAACTACCAATGCAATACACAGGCAGGCAGCTTATGTCTAATCAAAAACAGCAAAGATCCAATTTGTGTAAGGGGAACCTGACAGACAACCCAGATCTTATAAAGAACAAAATGGAGATCATATGTGTGAATGAGACAAGTCCGACAGCCCATATCTAAGGAAAAGCAACATAAAAATATATGTTTCAGGGAGACCTGCCAGACAAATATATGAAGAGATAGTTTGGGAAATAAAAGCATTACAGTATAATTTCCCGATCCAGACCTTAGGAAATGTGGGAGGGATTCTGTAAAAACAGCATGGAGAAAGGAGAAATAAATACTGTGGAAAGGACTTACAAGACAGAGCAGAGAGGCTACTAACAGTCACTCAACAAGTGAGATATTTTGGGGATTAATATTAATGTTAAATTGTAACGTTTACTTTAAATCTGACAAGAAAAACAAGAGGCCAATGGGCCTTAATGTCCATCTGGTTTAAACAAGCCTACAATTTTTCACATTTTAATAATTAGATTTTTAATATCTAGTGAAATTTAGTTTTCATCTACCAACAAACAACCAGCAGGCTTGTAATTTGGTAAGTTTAATTCACACATCGATATACAGAATATAAGCACAAGTGAGAAATTTGTCAAATTTTCCCCAATGGAGCTCATTGGAAGTCTAACACGATCATTTAAACAAATCAAAATTCTATTCACCTGAGGAATCTTATCTTCCAAATTTGGTTGAAATTTGTCAAGTGGTTTTTGAGAAGTCGCAAATCATTAAGTTAACTAAGGCAGCATACCAATGCACACATTGTCCGCTGAATAGCCAGACAGACAGACGACAGACAGGGTTAGAATGGGAAAAGTTCACCTTGGACCTTCGATCCAGATGGACTAAAAATATAGAACACATCTATGGCATCAAAAATACACACTGTGAATTGAAACAGGTCATTTATTAGAGACCACAATTAACCCAATTTTCTGTGTGAGAGAATCCCATTATCATATATAGTAAAGTCCCACACAAGAACACTTGTATTTTATGCAATTACAGGGGTGCATTATGTGTAATAGTACAAAACAATTTGTTCATTTGTTGTGATTTTTATCTTAGAAAAGATATCAAATCACAGAGTGGATACTTTTACACATAATTATTGTAATACTGTGCATGGTTTGTGTCTATAAGATTGTGTCTTAGTACAATGCACTGAGTTGTAAGAAGTGATAGTTAACATATACATATCCTTATCTACATTCAGGAGCTGTTTTGTTTACAATAGGAAGTTACTGATATAAAGACATTCAGAAGAGCACATATATCTAAACATTACAATAAAACACTTCGGACAGATATATCATATATTGCATTTGTGCACAAAGTCTCCTTTTATTCCACTTTCAAATTAAATCTGAATTTTGAAAATATTTCAAACAAAATTTGTTTAACCAAAACTTTAAATGTTAATATTTTAGTATTAAACAAGAGGCCAATCAGGCCTTTACGTCCATCTGGTTGAAATAGGCCAAAAACTAAATATTTGCTATTGATAACGTTTGACCCCATAGTCATGCCTTAAACAAACTTGGTTCTCCAAGCCCTTAAGCCATAACATAACAAAGCAATTAGGCACCAGGCCTTCAAGTTTACCAGATGTTTGAAATTTTGTCAAATTTTGTCCCATTTTGGCCCTGAAAAAAGGCGCCCCTGGGGGCCTTAACCCTTGATTTGAACAAATCTGAACCTCCTTCCCTAGGGATCCCTTTTATCAAGTCTGGGTGAAATTGGTTCAATAGTTTTGGAGTAGAAGTCAAAAATGTGAAAAGTTATCATATTTGCCATAGTGTTGAACTTAAACCCAAAAATGCGTAACCAATTTTTGACCCAAAGGTCACGCCTTGAACAAACTTGGTTTTCCATGCCCTAAAGTTACTACATACCAACACATTAAGCTCTAGGCCTTCTAGGTTATTAGAAGAAGGTTTTTGAAGTTTTGTCAAATTTTCCCTCCTTTTAGCCCCCTAGTGGTGCCCCTGGGAGCCAAGCCCCTTCATATGAACAATTATACATCCCCTACCCCTAGGGATACTTCCTACCAAGTTTGGATACAATTTGTCCAGTGGTTTAGGAGAAGAAGTCGAAAATGTGAAAAATTTACGACGGACGACGGACAGGATTTGTACGAGAAAAGTCCACCTTGGACCTTTGGTCAAGATGGACTCAAAAGATTAAAAGTAGTTTTCTAACTGGCATATTGCCTTATGATTTCCATACCATCCAACAATACAAAGAACTTAACAATCAGCAATAACAATATGCAAGTTTTAAATTTTCAAAATGGCCATACAACATTCTTGATTTCGATAAACAAGAAAAATGGGATCAACAGAACAAAGGTTATTGACAAACAAACAATAGCTTTATCAAACAAGAGGCCCATGGGACCTTAATGTCCATCTGGTTGAAATCTGCCTTCAGAGAAGTGGTTTAAAGGCAAACTATCAAATTAACCCCTTTTAGCCCAACTCACCTGTCTCCTTGGGGTCAGATACTTCATTTGTACAATCTTAAACCCCCTTCCCCTAAAGATGCCAAATTCGGTTGAAATCTGCCCAATAGTCTCAGAGGAGATATCGTTTAAAGGCATACTGTCAAATTTACCCCGTTTGGCCCCACCCACCTGTCCCCTGGGGGGTCAGGGCCTTCATTTGTTCAATCTTGAATCCCCTTCCCCTTAGGATGCTTCTTGTCAAATTTGGTTGAAATCTGCACAAAAGTTTAAGAGGAGATGTCGCTTAAAAGCAAACTATCAAATTAACCCCTTTTGGCCCTGCCCACCTGTCCACTGGGGGTCAGGGCCTTCATTTGTACAATCTTGAATCACCTTCCTCTGAGGATGCTTCCTGCCAAATTTGGTTAAAATGTGCCCAATAGTCTTTGAGGAGATGTTGTTTGAATGCATACTGTCAAATAACCCCTTTTGGCCCCGCTAACCTGACCCCTGGGTGGTCAGGGACTTCATTTGTACAATCTTGAATCCCCTTACCCTTAGGATGCTTCCTGCCAAATTTAGTTGAAATCTGCCCATTAGTCTCAGAAGAGAAGTCGTTTGAAGGCATACTGTCAAATTTACCCCATTTTGCCCCACCCCCCTCTCCCCTTGGGGGTCAGAGACTTCATTTGTACAATCTTGAATCCCCATCCCCTAAGGAGGCTTCCTGTCAAATTTGGTTGAAATCTGCACAAAAATTTCAGAGGAGATGTCGTTTAAAAGCAAACTATCAAATTTACCCCTTTTGGCCCTGCCCACCTGTCCCCTGGGGGTTCAGGGACTTCATTTGTACAATCTTGAATCCCCTTCTCCTAAGGATGCTTCCAGTCAAATTTGGTTGAAATCTGTCCAGTAGTTTCCAGTCAGGCTTATAAATGTTATACAATGAGAAGATCGTATACTAACCTGTGAGGCAGCACATACACTGAAGGCCTTCAGGATGACATCTACAATTCTCTGTGACGTCAACACATTACCCCCTACTACAGCTGCATTCTCTGAAGGGTCCAGTATACTTCCCTTAGGTATGATGGTCCTTACAGGCTTCAAACAACCCTGCACGTTCAACAAAACATCACAAACTTATAGCAGTATGGCAGAAATTTATTTCAAATACAACAGTTTTCTCTGCACATGCAGACATATTCTCTAAATATTCTGTATTTTTTCAACAAAAAACCCAAAAAAAACAAGAAAGTAATGAAATAAATATAGGTTTGCTCAATAGAAATCAAAATAAGTGTATTTTTCAGGGTATGTCATTCAATTATGTTTTTCATTATCACTGATATGAAATCACATGGCTGCAAAAGTTGATAGTGTAAAATCGCTTTTCGAGACATATTGACCTGAACTGACTGAAGATTGATTTTCAAAATGCTTCCTCCTTTTTTAACACCCTCTTTTGCCTCTAGTTTTTAACAGAAGCTTGTGATGTTTAAATTCTTCTTAAATATTGGTTTTTGGGTTTTTTCACATGTCCATGAATTCATATCTATTGAATAGTGTTTTGGTTGTTTTATATGTACTACTCTGAACAAATAGAAGGTAACAAGTTTTACCAGCAAAATACAGGATGACCATGAGATAAAGAAAATCTGAAATGACTTAAGGAAATACACTTCCCCTTTCATCTTTTTGGCTATTGTGCTAAGCTTCCTATTACAGTACCAAAAATCTGTCTTCATTTCCATTTCGCTATTGACATTCTGATACTGACTTTGAACAGAGCACTTAAAGGGGAATAACTCTTACTATTAATCTTGAATGGCACATGTCTGCCCCAAAACACATATATTTACTAACAGTTTAAACTTGTGGCAACGAAGTCATAATATTGTGTTATAATAAGAATGTTTTAAATATATACAACACAAGTAAACATTATTGATGTTTGATGAATTACCTGATTCAAAGGAACGTCATGTCCCACCATGCATCTGAGACAGTAAATCAGGGCTGACAGAGTTACTGCCCTTGGAGCATTGCAGTTGCCAAATACTTCATATGATGTCCCAGAAAAGTCTACAACTGCTGTACCCTGTAACCATAAACAATAATTGTTTAATGAAGTAGAAGAATTTTTCGAATGCTCTGTTTTTCAATAAACAAAGTAGAAATTTCCCTGAAAGATACTTACTCAGCTTGGCCGCCTCATTTAGCACCCAGGTACATGTAGTCTAATTATTGATTTTGTACTAGGAAGAAAGCCGTTGGAAAAAAAATTGCCAAGAGCGGTTAAGACCTCATCAATTTAATACAGCCATAAGTATTAATGATTAATACAACCATAATTGTTTCTTTACTAGTAGAGATAAGAAACCATTGTTTAACGTACACTGCCTTGGTCTATATCCACGCCTATTGATATCTTGGAGCCGTCATCCATGTAATCTTGGTCGTGTAATTTGGAACTGCCCGTCAATTCTTTAGCTTTACATGCTATTTCCTTCAGCATCTCTTTGACAGCAACCTCTGCATTGTTCTGAAACAAAACAAAATTAAACTACATTTACAAATATTGAAAATATCAACTGTGCTGAAGAAAGTGATTAGCAACTTTTTTTTATTTTGCTTTTAGAGCTGTCTCAAATATCTATGTTATGTTTGTGTGTGTTATTACATTGGTTTCCTTGTTTCCTTGTGCATTTTGTCTGTATTGTTTCATAGGATTTAACGTCCCTTCAACTCATGTTAAGTCATATCAAGACGGTGCACTTTTGTTGGTGTTCATTACATTTAATTGATTTTGCATATATCCTTCTTTACTTTGATGTTTTCTGGTGTTTTCCTTGCTTCTGCTGATCAAGATGTCAATCTCTGATATTTTAAGAGAATGCTTTTAAAATCTGGTTTATTCATCTACTAAATAATATACAGACAGAGCAGACAGGTAGAAATTTGCAAATGGTGAACAGTAACGAACTGAGAAAAATTAGTAGGGAATAAACACCAAAAGCACATACAAATGATATTAAGAAATAGAAAAAGAGGCAAATAGATATACAGTCAAATTAACTGTATGTAACCTTACATGTAGGTTTGAACTACTTTAAAAGGCAGACTGAAAGATAAATGGAGGAAGGGATGGACAGACAGATAGATAACTGATCTGTGTATGTGACTTGTAGACTTGAACTACATTAAAAGACAAGAGATGGATGGAGGGACAGATGGACAGACAGACAGATAACTGATCTGTGTATGTGACTTGTAGACTTGAACTACATTAAAAGACAAGAGATGGATGGAGGGACAGATGGA
>JAUMGZ010015778.1:0-20140 GCA_032359645.1 Pododesmus macrochisma | reverse complement strand
GCTGATCGAAAGAGTTCTAATTGTTGTTTCAGGAGAGGTAACTTCCGGTCATCATGGATGACCAAACGTGTTCCTAAGTTTTTACAAACAGAACGTAGTTTGTGTTCTATTTCATCAAAGTTCTTCACGGTGCGTTTTTGTGTTCTTTTAATAAATACAATTTTATCGCGTGTCACGTTTTTTCTGATAGGTAATTTACCCTCCAACCAATTTAGCTGAAATTTAGATGGGGCTCCACATCCACCCATTTTAGGAACTGTTAAATGTGTCACGGAAATGGTCCCTGTAATAATTTGGTCCCAGTGAATACCAATCAATTCTGTCCATTGTTTCGTATAGCCACTTTTACTTTCTATATGTATTATTGACTTGTCAATTTGTTTTTGTGGAACGTGTGCCAAGGCCACAAGGGCCTCCATAGGATAATGCCATATACCGTGTGTCCACATAGCTGCGATTGATATAACGTTTTCGTGATGAGGAATATCTGTATTTTTGATATCCCAATGGGAATTTAGGGAAAGACATCCGCCATTGCGTCTAGCTTTACACATGTGCTTATCAACGATCCATCCTTGATCACTTACCCACACGTCATTAAATATTGCTTTATCAAAATGTGAATTGTTTTCAAGAAAAATTTCTCTTACTTTGTCCCGATCCTGCAACGATTCTAACAAATGTTTATAGGAGGCATGTTTACCCATACCTTTTCTAACAACAGGGTGAATAGTAAAGTTTGGACTTTGAAAGTTGTTAGTTTTTATTTTATCGATACTTTCCTTTATAACATACCAATTTTTGTGTTTGGATACATCCCATACAGAAGGTGTTAAATCTTTTGACACCTTACAATAGTTACGGAATGTAGACATTTGCACATTTAGTAAAGTGTCCTGGATATACGTTTTCCTGGATGTTTTAGGAATTATCATAACTAAAATTAACATTGCGCAAATACAAATAACAGAAAGTTTCATCTTTGTTAGCTTAAGAAGATTTGCAGTTACCATTTTGTTCATTATATAAAACAAATGACAAAACTGACTGCTTATGTATAGTTCAAATGTATAAGCTCACGATACCTGTTAAGTTGATTGATAATAGTAAATACAGCATTCTCAATAAACGAATCTCTTTCCTTTACATTGTCGCTTAATTTAGACACCAAATTTCACAGTAGTATCCATAACAAATGATATAACTGGCGTGTACTTCTACCACTACTCATTAACTAGGTGTGCGATTGTGTAAAGTGAAGGCTAAGCACGCATTTTGTCTCGTGTGCTGGTATTACACTTTATCTAAAGCCACTGAGCGTCTTCTTAAAATTGTGCATATATGTTATGATCGAGTTTGTGCAATGTTCCGGAACGTGATATTTATGACGTTACACAGCAGTATAACTGTCCTACAACGTATAAAGGGAAGCAACCCTTAATAAATGTCACACATATATATATATATATATATATATAGGACATAATGATGATATTTAAACAGTGTTATTTAAAAAAAAGATGCCGAATTTTCGGAGCAACCCGCTCCTTTGTCAAGGCGAACAATATGATAAAAAAAACAACCAAAAACTAATACATATTTACAGGACAATACAAATCCTTGATATTATCGTATAATTGCTTCTGTGCTTATATATAATAATGTCTAGCAATTTTGTATCACCTGTGTGATCCGATAACTTCAATAGTGTATCTACTTTGTTTAATTTTGTTGTTGTTATATACATTGTACCTGTTTATGTTATCACTCGCGCACTGCTTTCGCGGTTCGTCTGTACACTGTTTAAGCTACATCTATCTGCACAGCCGTATCACGTTTCACACCTACGCACTTAAACTGGTGTGCTATTACTAACTATTGACCAGTTGTGTTGCACTAATTATACCACAAGAGTATCACTCTTCTCATTCTACAATTATGGACACGCTAAGTATCTTTCAAGGCGCTAAAAAAGAAGCGAAATCTGTGGTCACTTATACTCACCATCTTAGGAACTATCACAATTATACCCAATACAACATCGTACCTCGCGGGTTACAATTCAAATGTCAACCCAACATAGGCAACATATCCCAGTCAGCATCAACACGGTGGGGCGATATTATACACGCATGCCAAAATAAACTTCTTTTATTACTGAAAGGTATATGCCAACATAAACTTTTAGAGGCGGAAAGACGACTCCATGCGAGATTGAACGCGCTACGCAACACGTCTTCGGACGACGATTGGATCACTTACACAAATAAAATAAAACACTTTCAAGCAACACTTAAACTTAAACTCTAACAAACACAACACAGAAAGTATTTAAGAGATGGAGTTAATAACCCATCCGATCCACCATCTGCGCCCAAGAAAAAAACACGCAAGCGCCGTTTCAGAAGACGCGAAAACACAGCACAGACTCCGATAAAAACTGTTGTTAATTTATCAAACACAACTCTGTCTACAGCAGAAGAAAGTCTTCTTTCTAAGGGCCTTAACTTCTGCCCAACACCAATCAACCCTAATCACTCTGAACTCATAGATGACATGCGCACGTTTTACCGTAGACTGCGACTTACATCATTCTTTGCAGTTAAGGACGTACAAAACACAGATGAGCCTTACGAGTTCAACCCCTTCAAACCTAAAAGTCGGTGGAACCCACCAGCAAGCAAATTTCCGGCTTTAGAAGCTTTTATTTCGGCTACTGACGAAGACGTGAAGAATCACATAACATCTACTCACCAACACCATGATAATCTTACAAGCCCAGAACGCAAAGCTCTCCAGGGATTGAAAAACAACACATCTATTGTCATCAAACCAGCAGATAAAGGCTCTGCAGTAGTTGTTATGAATCGTGAAGACTACATTTCCGAAGCCCAACGACAACTTTCAAATAACGCATTCTACAAAAAAACGGACAGAGACCTGACGCAAGAACATTGCAAATTAATACAAAACACTCTTAATAACATGGAGGAGTATGGAGAGATAGATGAAGAGACCGCGATATTCTTGAAACCATGTTCACCTAAGCCGGGAACATTCTACCTGCTCCCAAAAATACACAAACCAGGCAATCCAGGAAGACCTATTATCAATAGTATTGGCCACCCCACGGAAAAAATATCAGAATTCATTGATCACCATCTAAGACCTCTAGTTGTGAATTTACCATCACATATCAAAGACACAACGGACTACCTTTCAAAAACACCGTGTACGGACCTACCAGCACATTCACTATTAGTTACTCTGGACGTGGTATCTCTATACACAAACATTCCGCATGACGGTGGCATTCAAGCCTGCAAGGAAGCTTGGGACTCTAGACAACATCAACACCCATCCACTGATTGCTTGGTTCAACTTCTGAAACTAGTTCTGACATTAAATAACTTTGTATTTGATAAACAACACTACATACAAATAAGCGGTACTGCCATGGGCACAAAGATGGCTCCCTCCTACGCGAACATATTCATGGGCTACCTAGAGAACCAGTTACTACAAACAGTGAAGTACAAACCACTCAGCTGGCTCCGCTTTATTGATGACATCGAAATGAAATGGACATACAGTAAAACAGAACTAGATAAATTTATCTCACATGCTAATCGATTCCATCCAACAATAAAATTTACAGCAGAAATATCTAACATAAGTAACATCTTTCTCGACACGACATCAACCTTGAAAGATGGTAATATATCAACAGACTTGCACTGCAAACCGACAGATAAGCACCAATATCTTAGTCCATCTAGCTGTCACCCCCTCATACTACTAGAGGCATTCCATACTCTCAGGCTCTTCGAATCAGACGTATCGTCTCGGACGATGACAATTTTAATAAAAGATGCACGGAGCTCCGCCACCAATTAGTATGTAGAGGATACAAGGGAGAAATCATTGACCAGGAAATCGATAAAGTCAAACTTTTAGACAGAGCTTCACTTTTGACATACAACACACACAAACAGAACAAGAGAACGCCATGTGTAGTGACATACCATCCACAAATGCCTGCCCTAAACAAAATTATTAGAAAACACTGGTCAATGATTGAGTCATGCACTACAGGTCCAAGGTCAAGGTCACTGACACTTCAGAAGACTGAAATAGCTAATTTTCTCGAAAACAATAGCTTATTTGTACAGACAGATATATTAGTAAAATGTAGGAAATAATTTGAAGAATATTTACAATGTTTTAAGGCCATGGGATCAAAGGTCAAGGTCACTGACACTTTGAAAGAATAAAAATGCCAATTTTCTTGAAAAAAATAGATTTTTGTGTGGACACATGCGCATTAGACAGTTGTAGAAAATGGTGTGAAGAATAGTTTGAGGGCCTGCTATGACTTGTTTAAAGTTTTCTATTTAGTGTCCTACAATAATGTATACCTCTGAACACCACTATTTAAATATATTCAAGCTAATTAATACTCAGGTGACCGTTAGGCCCTTTGGACCTCTTGTTTCAGGGAAGGGAGATATGCTGCCCCTGACGGCTGTCGTTATAGTATACATATGAACGAACGAGCTGAGGTGAAGAGCAGAGGGCCGTATACATTGTTTAAGTATTCCAATCAACCTAATCAGCAGGTTTATCTCCTCCTATTATGGTTTATAGTATGCAAGTGATGTACCTGGGTCATGCGGAAGCAAACTGAAATGAGTTTTACATGTATGTGTGTTCAAATAGAAGAAACGTGCTTACATACATACATCCCACTCCAACAATGCTAGAGGTCAACACGATGAGATATTTTTTTGATTTTGCATCATATAACGGTATGTAAGGTAACGTCAACCGGACCTCATATGTTATAGGAGTAACATTCACCCATATCGGTTTTGAGATTTTTAGTGCGAAAAAAATGTTATTAGTGCTGAATCAAAATTAAAAGTTAAATAATTAAACTACACATCCCCTATTGATATTCCATACTAAGTTTGACTGAAAGTGACTACAGACTGAAAGTGACAACAGAAATTGGCTTAGTGGTTTTTAAGAAGTCGAAAATGTTAAACATTAATATATTTGCAATAGTGTTGAATAAAACGCGTAACCTATCCTTGACCCCAAGGTCACACAATGAACAAACTTGATTGTCCATGCCCTAATGTTACTACATATGCAAGCATTAAGAATTAGGCTTATTAGTTGATAAGAAGACTTTTGAAATTTCGACCATATTTCCCCCCTTTTTGCCCCCTTGTGGTGCCTCTTGGGGCCTATCCCCTTCATTTGAACAAAAATCAATCCTCTTCCCCTAAGGATGCTACCTACCAAGTTTTGATAAAATTGGTCCTGTGGTTTTGGAGAAGAAGTCGAAAATGTAAAAAGTTTACGCCGACGACGGACGAGTTTAAATATGACGACTATAAAGTCAACCAAATCAGCTACGTTGGAAAAGTTAACCAACTCAATCAAGTCATTAAAGTAGACCGAGTCGATCAGGTGGATTATGTCAATGAAGTCGAACAAGTCTATAAAATTAACCGAATCGATCAAGTCAACCGATTCAATCAAGTATTTTCTTAAAATCAAGTATGCCCATAAATTAAACATGTTTGCCTTGCATATGCACTAGAAATACATGTAATATATATATACACGTATCTTGTTTATATGCGAAACCCATTCGGGTCAATTTTCAATGGGGTTCATATTCCATGTGTGGCATGGAGCTTAGGTTCCAGATTCAACGGCTTTCCGGTTCCATATTCAATGTTGAAAACTGACCCCGGTTCCATATATAACGCGGTTCCATTTTCCACGTTACATCGGGCTCCGTACCTTCGAAATAAAATCTAAAGATACCAAGCCAAGGCACAACAGTTCTAAAGACAAAAGCATTACCATGCATATATCTAGTGTCGATTAGTACAATAGCCATCTGGCATTTGGCACACTTGAAAAACCTCAATTCTAAAGGCAAATGACGACTTCTGAGGTCAATCTGAGTCACACAAATCAGAGCCAACCGGGAACACGTTAAATCCAGAAACAATGGCGTTGTCTCATGGATTCTGAACGTCACTATAAGTAAGGGCTACTCAACAGTCAGAAGATATCTGAAGCAGCGTTCAAGAAGACGAAGAAGTAGCCATATACGTCCTTAAATCACAAAGATAGGGTCGATAAAAAATCTTGAGAAAATATTTCAGAAGACATATTCTTATACATGTAGCTCCGATCTTTTTTTCCGTTTTTTTTTTGTGTGGCCAGGAGCAGTTTTAAGAATAACGAAACACAACGTTTAGAAGTGTATAAAAACACATAGTTTGATGAACAACAATTCAAGACAATTTATATCTAGTCACAAGCAAATTCAGTAGAATATTTCGGCCTTACTTTAAAAATCAAACGATTTGCATTTCATTATATAGGTTGGCATACATTGATGGTTGATAAAAACTGTAAACCGGCGGTAGAAATGTTTGCCTTTCGTGGCGATGTTTGCTTTCATTTAAACTTTTTGACGAAATGAACATCTTAAGAAGCTGAATTGCTCTTTGAGACTAGTCCGAATTATCTGTCTCTTGCACCGACACCGCTACAAAAAATTCCAAAAATTAAAAAAAGCGGTGTAAGAGACATGCGTAAATATGTGTTATAAATAGACCATTTCATGCTGTCTAAGGATTGTCACTTTGAATACAAAATCTCGATAACCAAAGATATGGAATATATGTGTCCAAACTAGGTAAACACGACCAAAAGATAAAAGACTGAATGACTATTTTTGACCCATAACACGTATATTTCACGTGATCAATGGCATGGACAACAAAACACGCGATGTTAAGCTGACACATTACTGCTCAAAAGTATCAAATATGCTCTGTATGCAAAAACGGTGTGAAGTGTAATGTAACATACGTTAGTAAATGGTACGTACGTACTCTTCTGCGATTTCAGCGTGTCGGTTGTCTTTTAAGTGCACCTGGACGAAGTCAAATTGGATTTTTCCTTTACCTATCCGCTCGTCGTCGTCGGCGTGGTCCTCTTCCTCGTCTGTCCGCCGTCAGCTTTTCACATTTTCAACTTCTTAAACACCGCTGGGTCAATTTTGACAATACTTACCGTGGATGTTCCTCATTTGGTCCCCTTTCAGATTTGTGTGCGCCATTACTGAACTTCATCCAATATGGCCACCATGGCTTCTTATTGATCGAGACATTTTCGACTTCCTTGTCCAGAACTGTTGGTCAGATGTTCACGCAAATTGATGTCGATGTTACTTGCATCGTCCCCTTCAGATTTGTGTCTGACATTGCCGAATTCCATCGAATATGGCAGCCCTGGCATCTGGTTGGTTTAGAGTTTTTATAAAGAACTGTTGACGAGATTTCAACAACTTCCATACGTTCCTTGCTTGACCTTCTTTAAGATTTGTGTCGTACAATGATTAACTCAAATCAAATATGGACGCCATCACTTCTGATTGGCTAATACCGTTTTCATTTCTTTTAATGAACCTTTGAATTCAATATTACAGGTATTGCCTCTAACTGACCGAGACTCTTTTCAATTTCTACTCATGGTTGGTTGATCTGTTTCATGAAACTCTTGACAGACGTTTGTTGCATATGGCAAATTATATCGAGTTAAGAATTTTTGTGCTAAAGTATATCTATTTAAGAGTGCACAAACAAATACATAATACACTTGGAGTTTAAGTTGGTGTATACTGACTTTGGTTGGTTTTGTAAATAATCTTTATATTAAATTAATTGCAAGATATCCTTGCATTTTTAATGTATCCAGGTGGACGTTAAGGCCCAATGGGTCTCTTGTTTAGCCTATAGAGTTAAAAGAATACAGTTAATTATGCAGAGAATATATATATATATATATATGAGACGCAAGTCCACTGAGTTGTGGACACAGTATATATATGAGACGCTAGTCCACTGACTTGTGCATACATTTTAGTTTTAAATTCGGCAAAAGTTTTACTTGATTTAAAATTACCAAGTCCGTACTTTAAATCAAAGTATCGTGAAAACGCTTAAATTAAAAATATAAACGTTTACAATTTAACGACCAAACATGGACTTGGACAGTTGATTGTTCACCTTTGGTGGCGTTTGCAGCTCTTTTAATATATGATCTTAAATCCATGAAGGCAATTGAAAAACGGATACTAAGTAAAGGGACAGTCTTCTATTTTTGGAAAGAACTGTATGAATAAAGGTTTTTGGAATCTATGTGACAAAGGGTGAGAACCTAGCAGCTTTCCGTGTAAAAGGAAGATATCTACAAGATAAAGCCTCATTGCTAGCCGTCTGCACAGTTGAGCTGAAATCAACACTGCATTCGTAAGTATGAACAAGTTTTTTTTGTATATACATTGTATATATATTTTATAATTAAAGCCTGCTGAATAAGATTCTTTTAATTTTTTAACAGGAATTTTCAACAGATCTAAGAGGCACCAATATAAAACATACGTTTTTGTTTTGTTTAGTTTCAAATTGTATCAATTGATTTCGACCTTTCCTTAAACATCAATACGACATTAACTAGAAGTATCTTTAGAAAAATCTGAGCTTTAATTCAAAGTTTCATTTTCATATCCTCTGTTACGTATGTCCGAAACGTCTGCTTCTCTGATTCAGATGTCAATTTTCTTACTTTCTCTTAACGCATGCGCAGAGTCCACGGGCATGATAGTTTCTGATTGTACTTAAAAAATCGTTGCATTGAACAATATATGTGTGATTGTACTTTTTAAATTCTTTTCAAAAGATTTTCACTGTTCTTTTCGCTCTGAATAGATACAATGTAATTATTAAACAGTATGGCGCTGGCCGGTTTTCGTGTCAATTTATATGTATCATCATTGCAGAAAATGAAACTCTTGTTATTAGTGGCACTGGTTGTGGCAGTACATGGTAATGTTTTTACCGACTTGGGAAATGCATTTTCGTCTGCCGGTCATGCAGTTACCGACACATTCCATCAACTTGCACCAACGTTGACATTGACTGCTCATACACTCCTTTCACAGATCACAACAGAGAACATTGAGGCATTAGCAAATGCAGTAATCCCACGTAAGATATACTTCATCTGTCGCATATATAAAGGCGTAATTTAACACCGATTTAAGCATTGCTATAAAGTGTAACTTTTAAAATTTTGTTTAATTAAGCATTTAAGCGCGCATTATGTGTTTGTTTGCATGCCTGTTCAAAGTTATAGCACCATAAACGTAAAAAAAAAATAACAGTTTAATACTTATATTTTCATTTATGTTTTTTCCACAACAAGTTTATTTTCCAGTAATTAAAAATAAAATTGAAATTCGCAGCCGTAAGTGTCTTTATCGGAACAGCCATCGGAAATAACTCGTGTAGACTTGTTTCCATAGCAACAAAAGAGAACTTGGAGAAAATAACAAAAACAGATAATGTTTTTATGTATATGTAATATGAATCATAACAACTGTCTTAAACATGTTGATTAACAACTTTGCAATTAAAAAGTAATAGTTAAAAGTTAAAGAAACGCGAACGTGTTCGCGGAGGAATGACAAGTACTACGACACGATTTTAATATTACTACGCCAGAGTTTATGCTAAAAATATCGTCAACAAATCTGTATGGTTTATATAGAGAGATTACATTGTAAATGTAAATATTGTCAGTTTTATTAACGTTTTAACGTAGTTACTGAAAACCGTATTCCATTGTGGCTGATTTCTGCCATTTCGTTATTTCGCCCTGTAATAACGAAGATAATCATTTTTTCACCTTCGTTTTTTCGCAGCGCAAAGACGAAATGACGAAAAAACTTGCGCGAAAAAACGACAATAAAAAATGTTATCGTCTTTTTAGGGCGAAACAACAGAAGCGAAAAATACGAAGATTATCGCCTTTTGCAGCGAAAGAAGGAAAGTCATCGTTTTACCGCAGCGAAAGAACGAAGATCTTCATCTTTTTAGGGCGAAATAACGAAACCGAAAGAACGATAATCCACGAAATAACGAAATGGCAGAAATCCGCTGAGCCACCATAAAACCACAGTGTAACGAGTTTAATATGTTGAATGGCGTAGCAATTACAATGTTTTAAGCATAAATAATATAAATTAAAAAATGTATTCAAATATCACAAGGAATGTAAAACAACGCATTTTGTTCCTCAAATTTCTGAATTTGAAAATTTTGAGTTGTTTTTCTTTGAGAATTTCATTTATACGCTGATGTAGCCTTGTGTGTTTTTTTCTGTTTTGTAAATAATTCGTAAAGTGAGATTGAAAATGCGTTCACATAATATTGACATTAAAGATTGATTCCTCGAGACGACCAGCGAGGTGGCTAAGAGGAAGAGCGTTCGCTTCGTGATCTAGTAGGCGGGAATCGAATACCGGGCGCGTCACACCGAAGAAATTAAAATTTGGTAATCTTCTTGCTCCCTGCTAAGCATTTCTGGGTTTGAGAAGTATGGTTAACTCGGTGACAGGATAATGTGACCAAGAGAAGTTTCATATATGTCTGCGGCGTAATCTTTCAGTGAAACAGCACTATAAAGTTGCCATATTTGCGCACTGTCACAAGCAATCACCCTCTAGATATGACCTAGACATGTGTTTGAGGGATGTTACGTAAACCCCAACAAAATATACAAGCTATCTTCTCGATATGAGCTTCTTTCATTCATGTCGGCGTTATGTGCAACGGTAGTGTCATTCTTAATGTATACTCTGGCTCTTATGCAGCTAGAGATGGATGATAGCCGATAGAAAATATCTCTAAAGAAGAAATAATGTTTCGTAAATGATATGCTCATTGTATTTAATATAGTTTTGTTTGTTTACAGTTGCCACTAGCGCCATTGCTGCTGGGAAGAGAGATGCTCATCGTCATCATCAAATTCAGGAACTTGTTCACAATGGCGTCCAGTCTGCGGAACAAGTATTCACCAACTATGCTGGGGAACTTCAGCATTTCAATGACCAAATCTCAAGCCTCAGTTTTTTAAAGGGCGACGTTGATCAGTTCATGAAGGAACTCAACAATTCAAAACGTAAATATTTACTCATAAAAATCTAAATACGCGCTGAAACGGGAAAATGTCAACACCAGAAATATCTCGTTAGAACAGTTACAAATAGCAAAATACGTTAATGTGTTGACAGGGCCATAGCACCCCTCCCTTTAGAAATGTTTTAATTTTTCTCTTTTCTACGACAAATTTTTGCAAATCAGCAAATATTTGTAGTTTGTATGCGACAGAACCTCCCCCCTCACGAAAAGCTTTGACTTACGACTGAGATGCATCGGCATATAGAATAGAAGACGTGATTAGCCAGATCAGTTGTTATAAACTTTTACATTTATACCAAGGCTTCAGTCGGCCATCATTTGACATGTTATGTTATGTATCACCTCGTTATCACAATTTAGTGTAACAATGCTGAGGAACTTAAAGTTTTGGAGTACAAAGACAACATGAGGAAAGTACACAACATTTCTGATGCTATACATCTGTATAAAAAAAACAAAGATGATTAAAAATAGATTAAAATGTAATTGTAATGGCATGTAACACGTACAATCAAATGCAACGGAATCACACAGGATGAACTGGATATTATTCTAATATATATATATGACGTAATTTACCGCATATAAAATCAAAACGTGTGTTTTCAGTTATCCATAATGCCGCCTTAGAGAATATCATCAACCAGTTCACATCTGGTTTGGCTCAAGTTCTTGGACACCATGCCACCAAGCGAGGCTTGACTGACGTTTTGGCAAATCTCTTCACCGATCCCGTACATCAAGTCCAGACGGTAAACAGTTTAATATTGTTGCTAGTAGTTGAAAAGTTTATGATCATTAACAGGCGAGAATTTATCATTTAATGACGTAAAGCAAATGGGTATGAATAGCAAGGACATAAAACAGGTAAGTACATGGTATTCACTGTATCGGAATTTGACCAGTAAGTATGATTTGTTAGGACATTTGACAGGTGAGTATGACTTTTTAAGATATTTGACAGGTAAATATGACTTTTTAGGACATTTGACAGGTAAATATGACTTTTTAGGACATTTGACAGGTTAGTCTAAATAATTTAGGACATCCGACGTCAGTGTTAATTGTTTTGGACAATTGACAATTTAGTAGGAACTACGTTGAACATTTGATAGGTCAGTAGGAATTAATGCGTTCATCATTTGACAGGTAAGTAGAAACTGCGTACATCATTTGACAGGTTAGTAGGAACTGCAGTCATCATTTGACAGGTTAGCGGGAACTGCGAACATCATTTGACAGGTAAGTGGGAACAACGTACAACATTTGACAGGCTAGTGAGAACTGCGTACATCATTTGACAGGTTAGTGGGAACTGCGTACATCATTTGACAGGTTAGTGCGGAACTGCGTACATCATTTGACAGGTTAGCGGGAACTGCGTACATCATTTGACAGGTTTTTTGGAATACTGCGTACATCATTTGACAGGTTAGTGGGAACTGCGTACATCATTTGACAGGTTAGTGAGACAGCGTACATCATTTGACAGGTTAGTGAGACAGCGTACATCATTTGACAGTTAGCGAGACAGCGTACATCATTTGACAGGTAAGTGGGAACTGCGTACATCATTCGACAAGTTATTGTGAATGATGTATTACATAAGACATTCGAAAGGTAGAACTGCATAGGGCAATTGACATGTTAGTATGAATTGTGTGGGACATTTCACAGTTTAGTTTGAATAATCGTGTATGACATTGTCCAGATTAGTGTGAGCTGTGTTGAACATCTGACAGGTCATTATAACTTTGTTAGGACATTTGATGGGTTATAATTAATAATGCAGGACATTTCAAAGGTAAGTATGACATTTTGTAGGACATTTGAAGTAAGTGCTATTTGTAATTAAAATATTTTCAACTATGCGAAATCTTAAATGTGCGGTCAATTGCCAATTTGAAGGTTTGTCCTTGCGATTAATGCTGTTTGTTATAATAATCATTTACAATTCAAAGTAACATTTATATTCCGGAATTAAGTCCGAGTTTACAACTGTTACACAATATTACATACATGACTTATAACCACTAATCAACGTTTTAATAATCACCAACTATTGTTTCTGTAATATGTTTATATTTAATTAAATAATTTCTAGCTGTACAATCAAGTTCATGATTCATTGAGCGGGACGTCATCTGGTTTACTGGGTACTTTGAGCCAGCATGCACACTCACTCACTGACACTCTCTCTCACTTGAGCCAAAATGCAGCTGAGTTACTCGCATCAGGCCAGGAAGGCTTGGCATCGCTACAGAGCACTGCTGCTGACTTGATTCGTGAGTTCTCACATCTAATATTTACGAATTTTTTTAGATGTTATACTTATTCGTGGTCCATTTTAGCATCGGTACAGAACACTGCTGCTGACTTGATCCGTGATTACTGACATCTAATTTTTTACAAAATTGTTTAGATGTTACATTTATTCGTGATCCATTTTGGCATCGCTACAGAACACTGCTGCTGACTTGGTTCGTGATTACTGACATCTAATATTTACCAAATCTTTTAGATGTTAAATTTAATCGTGGTCCATTTTGGCTTCGCTACAGAACACTGCCGCTGACTTGATTCGTAATTACTGACATCTAATATTAACGAAATCTTTTAGATGTTATATTTATTCGTGGTCCATTTTGGCATCGCTACAGAACACTGAGGCTGACTTGATTCGTGATTACTGACATCTAATATTAAAGAAATCGTTTAGATGTTATATTTATTCGTGGTTCATTCAAATTTGGAAGTTTGTGTTTCTAAGACAAGAATGACACGACATTCATTGGCAATAATCATCACACCATAATATTCCAAATAAAAAACCCAATAGGTTCTTTTAAGTAAAATCGAGAATCTTTTATTAAAAAACCACGAGGTGTTATTCATAGCGAATCGATTTCTTTCATCATCATTTATATGCACAAACTGACTTCATTGCAAGTGTTTAACAGCTCTGGTCGTGTGATCAAACCAATTGAGTCGTCAACATTAACCAGTTTACTTATTTGCGACATTTCATCTTTCAGACCAAACACACGCCGGTGTACAAGGAGTTGCTTCTCAAACATTGGACACAGTGCTTCACCCACAGACATCAAATTAACTTTGGAAAACAACTGACCAAGTGACAAAGAAATAATGCAATTTAGAATCATGCATTTAATGCAAATAAACATGTGCTCTAAGTATTTTTGCTTTGGTTTTTTTGTATTTAAATATTTAAGTGTTCCCGTTTTTAAAAAAAAAAAAAAATTATTTTTAGCACATAGTGTGTGTTAGTGCAAATGAACATGTGCTCCAAGTATTGTTGCTTTGATTTTTTGTATTTAAACGTTAAGTGTTCCCGTTTTGAAAAGTAATTTTTTAGTTTAGCATACAGTATATTTTCATTGATTTGTCGTTGATGATGGAGTGGTACATATTGGTCAAAGGCATCAGAAGAAAACAAAGAAAGTATATATGTCCCTGGAAGATAAGAAACACGCGCTCTCTCTCTCCCTCCCTCCCTCCCTCTCTCTTTCTCTCTTTCTCTCCTCCCTCCCTCTCTCCTCTCTCTCTCTCTCTCTCTCGTCTCACGCTCTCTCTCTCTCTCCTCACGCTCGCTCTCTCTCTCCTCCCTCTCTTCACGAACATCTGGTTTGGCTTTAATGTTTAATCGAAGTTTGCGATGTTTGCTTTGTAGTTTGTTCAATATAGTTTTTTGATATATAGTTTCTGTTTGCAATCCAAGATTTTTATTTTATTTTACCAAAGTCCATGGATTTATGATGAAAAAATAAGTAATATATATATACAGATATATGAACTCAATGTTTAAACTATGAGGACTGGGGTATGGATTAGAATTAAATGAATGTGAACGCAACATAACTTTATAGTATAGAACGTTTATTTTAAACTTTTGAAAAAAAGGATTGCAGAAATGGAAATATGTATAATGAATTTCTAAATGTTGAATGCTTGCCCTTATGTCTTTGCCATCTTAAACTCCAAGAATACAGCCTTTCTTATACAACTGAATTGTAGTTGACAATTTTGGAATGTCTTTGATAATACCATCATTTTTTAGATATTGTACTTTGGAGATCCTATACCAGCGAACAAAACTTGAAATGAATAAAATTGATATAGATGGTCGTCTTATAGTCCCCATTCATAGTTGTATCCGACGTTGTGGAACTATTACTATTTTGTTTCTTTAATATGTTCACCGAACTCAATTCTGAAAGGGGACCATGTAATGAACAGCCACGTCAAGTTTCTGTCAAATTTGACCATCAGTTCTTTACAAGAAGTCGAAAATGTCCCGGCAAATCAGAAGCAACGACGACAAATATTGGATGGATTTCGGAAACGTTGGACACAAAACTGAAAGGCGACCATGCAAAGAACATGTTAAATCGTGAAAATCTAAACGGATCTTGACAAGAAGTCGAAAATGTCTCGGCCAATCAGAAACCATGGCGGCGAAATTTGATGGAATTCTGCAACATCGAACACATTTCTGTAAAAAGGACCATGCACACAACATTTACAGCAAGTAAATGTGACAGCTAACGATGGACGGACGACGGTCGGATTGGTATAGGAAAAGTCCACTTTAACTTTGTTCAGGTTGACTAAAAATACAATACACTTTTTTCTGAAGTTGCGGGGTGACTGGAATCAGGTTTTCCGTCCGCCCGTCTGTCTGTAGACACAACGTTGTTCGACTACTCCTCCTATATAAACTACTAAACTGAATGAAACGGCACATTCTTCAATTTATCCAATCGGAAAACCACTCGGGTCTTTCCGTCATACTTCAGAAAAACACAATCGGAAAACCACTCGGGCCTTTCGTCATACTTCAGAAAAACACGTCTGAAGTATGACGGAAAGGCCCGAGTGGTTTTCCGATTGTAATTTATCACCCCACCACATCATAATCTATATTAATTACAGTTACCTCCCTTTTTAACATAGTAAAGGCCCTTAGCTTTGTCATTTATTCCTCCTAGACTACTGAACTAATTTTAATGGCACTTGCTACGATTTATCACCACACCCTATCTATATAAAAATGAGTTCCCTCCCTTTTTAACAGTTATGACCCTTTATTAAAAACAAGAGGACCATGGGGCCTTAACGTCCATCTGGGTTGGCAATTGATTACTTTTGACCCTAGGGTCACGCCTTGAACAAACCAAAGCATTTAGCCCCTTTTGACTATCCTGGGAGCCAAGCCCCTTCATTTGAACAAATGTGATACCCCTTCCCCTAGGAGTGCCTTCTTTGAAATTTGGATGAAATTTGTTAGGCTGTTTCTGAAAAAGAGTCAAAAATGTGAAAAATTAACACATTCTCTTTATATATATATAGTGTTAAACTTTGACCCCAAAATGCGTAACCTATTTTTGACCCCAGGGTCACGCCTTGAACAAACTTGGCTTTACATGCCCTTAAGTTACTACATACAAAAGCATTAAACCTTTGGCCTTCTAGATTATTACAACACGAATTTTGATATTTTGTCAAATTTTCCCCCTTTTGGCCCCCCACCCCCAAAAGGCGCTCCCTGGAGGCCAAACCCCTTCAATTGAACATATATGAACTCCTCCCCTATGGATGCATTCTACCAATCTTTGGTGAAATCGGTCCAGTTGTTTTGTACAAGAAGTAAAAAATGTGAAAAGATAACTTATTTGCCATAGTGTTTAAATTGACCCCAAAACGCGTAACCTATTTTTGACCAAAGGGTTACCCCTTGAACAAACTGTAATCTCCATGCTTCAAGGTTACTACGTACCAAAACATTAAGCTCTAGGCCATCTGGTTTACTAGAAGAAGACTTTTGTCGAATTGTCCCCCTTTTGGTCCTTCTAGTGGCGCCCCTGGGAGACAAACCCCATTATTTGAACAAATATTACCTCCCTGTCCCTAGGGATGCCTTCTACCAAGTTTGGATGAGAATGGTCCAGTAGTTTTGGAAAAGAAGTCAAAAATGTGAATAGTTTGCAATAGTGTTGAACATTGATCCCAAAATGCATAACATATTTTTGACCCCAGGGTCACGCCTTGAACGAACTTGGTTCTTCATGTCCTAAAGTTACTACATGTACATACAAAAACATTAAGCTCTAGGCCTTTTAGTTTATTAGAAGAAGATGATTGAAGATTTGTCAAATTTTCCCTTTTGGCCCCCTAGTGGTGTCCCCTGGGGGGCCGAGCCCCTTCATTTAAACAAATCTGAATCCCCGTCCTCTAAGGATACTTCCTACAGAGTTTTGATGAAATTGGTTCAGTGGTTAAGAAGAAGAAGTCGAAAATGTTAAAAGTTACACCGACGGACAGACGAAGGGCGGGATTTGTGTGAGAAAAGTCAACCTTGGACCTTCGGTCCAGATGGGCTAAAAATGTTTGTAGACCACAACTCTGTTCAACTACTCCTCCTTAATTACTGAACTGATTTAAACTACACTTGCTACAATTTATTACCACATTCTGAAGAGGGGCGTAATTTATATTACTTTGATTTACCTCCCTTTTTAGCAAAGAATGGTGCTTTAACCAAAAAAAATTTGCCTATCTACAGATACTGTAACTCCTCTTATACTACTGAACTTATTTATAGGACACTTGCTACAATTTATGGCCATACTCTGCAGGAGGGCTTTTTTAAAAAAAAAATTGAGTTACATTCCTCTTTAACAGAGAAATAACCCTTTATCATCAACAAGAGGCCCATTGGGCCGTACCATCCACCTGGATAAAATAGGCCGTTAAGTAAAGGGAGAGTGTCAATAGCAATGTTAACTTGGATCCCAGACCTACGAAAACGAACGTAAAAAATCAAAATTCATGAAAATAAAATTTGTTTTCGTAGATGTATAGTAGAAATACTTCTATTTTAATGTATGAATTACATTTAAGACTGGAATGATGGCAAATGATAAGAAAAAAACCCATGAAAGTGGCCAAAATTAGCAAACAAGAGGGTCATTGGGCCTCAACATCCAACTGGGTGAAAAGGGCCTGTAAGTCAATTTTTGGCATTCGAATACTTTCGCCCAAAGGTCATGCCTTGAATGAACTTGGTTTTCTATGCCCTAAAGTAACTACATACCAAAGCATTAAACACTAGGCCTTCCATTTTATACAGCTGTATGAAGGTTTTTAAAACTTTGTCAACTTTTCCCCTTTTGGTGCCCCCTCATTCGAACAAATCTGAATCCCCTTCTCCTAAGGATGCCTTCTACTAAATTGGATGAAATTGGTCTAGTAGTTTTGAACAAAAATGTGAAAACATGGATTGTGTTGTCCTAAACTTATTATATATCAAAGCATTAAGTTCAAGGCCTTCTAGTTTATAAAATGTTGTCAAATTTTCCCCCATTTGGGCTCCCAAAGTGGCGCCCCTGGACGGCTGAGCCCCATCAAATAAAAAATCTGAACCCCTTTGCTCAAAGATGTCGTCTTAAAAGTTTGGATGAAATTGGTCTAGTAGTTCTGGACAAGATCTTGTAAAAGTGAACATATTTGTATTTGATATATATATAATTATATATATATATTTATATATATAGTGTTGAACATTGACTCCAAATGCGTAACCTATTTAAGACCCCAGGATTACACCTTGAACACCTTGGTTCTCCATGCCCTCATGTCACTACATGCCAAATCATAAAGCTCTACTATGCCTTCTAATTCATTAGATGATTTTTTAATTTTGTCAAAATTTCCAAGTTTCAGCCCCCAAAGTAGCGCCCCTGGGTGCAGAGCCCCATAATTTGAACAAATATGAACCCCTTTCCATAGGGATAAGTACTTCCAACCAAGTTTGGATGAAATTGGTCCAGTGGTTTTTGAGAAGTTTAAAATGTGAGAAGTTATCATATTTGCTACAGTGTCGAACTTTGACCCCAAAATGTGTAACCTATTTTTGACCCTAGAGTCACGTCTTGAAAAAACTTGAATTCTCCATGCCCTTAAAGTTACTTCATACTAAATCATTTTAAAAGATCTAGGTCTTCTAGTGTATAAGAAGATTTTTGAAATTTTGTCAAATGTTCCCCCTTCCCCTTAATTTGAACAAATCACAATCCCCTTTGCCAATGAATATTTCCTAACAAGTTTGGATGAAATTGGTCCAGTGGTTTAGGAGAAGATGAATATGTGAAAAGTTTACGATGGACGCATGGACGGACGGGATATGAGAAAAGTTCACCTTGGACCTTTGGCTCAGATGGACTAAAAACCTATGTACATCTACTTCTCTTATACAACTGAACTGATTTAAACAATACTTGCTACATTTTATCGCCACACCATGCAGAGGCGCTTAATCTATATAAACATGAGTTACCTTCTTTTTTAACAGAGTAATGACCCTTTGTCAAAAACCTTTATAGATCTACTCTTTCTAAACTACTAAACTGACTTAAAGGGTACTTACTACAATGTGTTGCCACACCAAGTAGAGGTGCAGCATCTATTTAAATTCGAGTTACCTCCCTTGTAAGGTTAGGGCATTCGCTTCGTTATAGTAGACTTATGCTAGAATCCCAGGTGTGGGTTCGAAATACATTCCCTGTCACATCATAACCTAAGGCGTTGAGATGTCTTCTCTCTCCCTGCTAAGCCCTCAGCATTACTGGGTAGGAGAACTGGTTGGCTCGGTGTCAGGATAATGTGACATATTAAAGTATCGTGTCAATGTGTCTGCAGCGGGGTAGATCAGAGAAGCAGCACTACAAAGTCGCTATAAGTATGTACTGTCACAAGCAGACAATGTCTCAATATGACCTATACATGAGTTAAAGGGACGTTAAACCCAATAAACAAACAAACAAACATTATTTAGTAAATGAACTTTTTGAATAGTCAGCAGAAATATTTTTATATATATGCTATATGGCAGTAACTTGTGCTTATAATTGAATGATGCATCCTTGATATTAAACATTCACACCACTATTACGGACACCGTATCTTATTTAATTGCCAGAAATCTGCAATAGAGAATTTCATTTCCTTAACAGACAATGTTAAGAGACACATTATCTTTATTT
>JAUMGZ010015767.1:0-10037 GCA_032359645.1 Pododesmus macrochisma | reverse complement strand
GCAGATTGCTTCAACTGTATCTGTCAGATCACGTAATGGTCGAGAGTAACATAGTTACTAAATCTGTATCTGTCAGATCACGTAATGATCGAGAGTAACACGGTTACTACGTATTGCTCAAACTGTATCTGTCAGATCACGTTATGGTCGAGAGTAACACGGTTACCATAACTGTATCTGTTATTTCACGTATAAAATGGTTGAGAGTAACACAGTTAGTAAATATGTATCTGTCAGATCACGTTATGATCGAGAGTAACACGGTTACTAAATATGTATCTGTCAGATCACGTTATGATCGAGAGTAACACGGTTACTAAATCTGTATCTGTTAGATCACGTACTGATTGAGAGTAACACGGTTACTAAATCTGTATCTGTCAGATCACGTACTGATTTAGAGTAACACGGTTAGTAAATATGTATTTGTCAGATCACGTACTGATTGAGAGCAACACGGTTACTAAATCTGTATCTGTCAGATCACGTACTGATTGAGAGTAACACGGTTAGTAAATCTTTATCTGTTAAATCACGTTAGGGTCGAGAGTAACACGGTTACTAAATCTTTATCTGTTAGATCACGTACTGATTGAGAGTAACACGGTTAGTAAATATGTATCTGTCAGATCACGTACTGATTGAGAGTAACACGGTTACTAAATCTCTATCTGTCAGATCACGCACTGATTGAGAGTAACACGGTTACTAAAACTGTCTATATTAGATCACGTAATGATAGTATCCCTGTCTAGCCAGTTACTGCTTGAGAGTTGCACGGTTACTAAAACTGTCCCTGTTAGGTCTCTTACTGATTGAAGTATGCACGATTACCAGAGATGTCCAAATCCGACCACCTACTGCTCGAGGAAAACAGGGTTACTTAAACTGTCAGATCACGTGCATTTGAAAAGTAACATTTCATCATGTCTCTTCCGTAAGGCCACGTACGTAACGTGCAATTAAATAATTTGCGAATCTTATGTAAACGCCAAGTCTAATTTATACTTAACGACCAAGCTGCTTAGTATTCTGCACTCAAGAAGCAGATTTTGATTACATTTGCGATAAAAAAAAAACTAACAAGACAGAAGAATGCAATATTCGACGAAACATGCTGTTACGTTAACCCACAAGTTGTTTCCTTTTTCAAAGAAAGCATTTCTATGAACTAATAACAAGTCATCCTTGTCAACCAAACATAGTCACAATATAAACACCTAGCTACTTGTTATGGCGTACTTGCACTTGTTTGCGTTCATAAATTGTCCTTATAGAATAAACAAATCAACGTTTTGATATGCATGTACTCGGACGTTTTGGTACATAGGATCTTGAAGAATGTATATATACACAAAACGTATATATTAAAAACACGTGGCTCAAATATCCGATAAAAAAATGGTTACTTTTTGCTTAAGATCTGTTTATCAATTTCAAGCGTACTTTTATCACGACCACGCATAAATGCACGTGAATTAAGATGAGAGAACGTGCATATTTACTCACTAGACGAACAGGATGCAGACCTATATTCAAAACACTCCTATTCAGAACGTTCAGTGGTAAAAACATTTATAGTCGATTACAAGGAAATAAGTTCACTTAATTTTGTATAAAAACTTTGCTTTGATTTATAGAAAAAGGACCATGTTTTCAATTTACCAAACACTTACTATTTGGAGACCTCGAGCTGAATTTTTCGTTAAACCTTCATTCGCGACTACATGTGAACCATACATGTTCTCGAGATGGTATCCAAGATTAACAAAAACATATTTGAAATAGAACGTTTGTTCCTTCATCGCTGGCACTTTAAGTCCAAAAGAGGACATTTAAAGGAACGTTGATATAATACGGGTATGATCAAATGTTACCCTCAAAAAGCGTAACGCGAGTCGTAGGGGCTACTGAGGTACAGACTCGCCCGGCCCCCAGTCCACGCACTATATGTGTATATATCTTAAAGCGAGCGTGACCATATTTATGTTATATATGCAAACATTATGCTCTTATCCATCGGGATAAATTTTAAATAAAATCGAATTTCCGTAATAATCTTCGATGTTGCCCATGTGATGCCGCCTGGTGGATACACAACCTCAAATGAAAAATCTCTATTGATGATTTATGCTCAATCAAATTAAAAATCGTTTAGCAGATTTGAAACGTTGGCGAAATGCGAAGGGCAATAGGTGATGAGCGTGATTTTAAGGAGAAAATTAATTTTTGACTAAAAACCAATCTGAAATCCAAAATTAATCGTCATCAAAATGGATTCTTTGAAGGTCTATAACAGCGAAAGATTGTTCTTCTATAGAAAATTTAGCTAAATTGCTTCTCTAAAGCGTTTTATTGACCAGCAATATACATAAGTTATATATCCTTTTATTTATAACTATATCGACACATAGAAATCAGGTAACTTTTGAGAAAAAAAACCATCCTCATATCTAAATTAATTATATAGAATTATGAAGAAAGACCTTCACTTTAGCTTGAAAAGCTCATTTTTATGTGTGTTGCGATCTGTTAGCAATATTTTGGCGACATTCCCAGAATGTCTATCTCGAGGTAATGTCTGTTGAAAAAGAATGTGCTGAGGCGTCATATTCTAACAGAAGCATCCAAGAGGAAAGATCGAAATGCATTATTTCAAAGCAGTTACTTTGAGTCCATTTATCAATGTTTGCCTACAATAAAGCTCTTTGTATAAATGGTGGAAGTCAAATCATCCGCGAGTATTTCAACTCGACTTCTGTGCTTAGGTTAACTAAGTAGTCTCTATAAATCTGGCATGCTCCGCGAGTCTAGGAGGAGCCACTCCGGCAGCAAAAGTATACTTGTACTAACATAGCGCATGTCATGTCAAAAACCTTACAGTGTGCACACTGTCGAAAGCAATCTCCAATTCTCGGTTGATTTATCACGGACAGCATACCCTAAATATGTACCTGTGAAACGTCACAAACACTTCAAGGAACTCGGCATAAATCAAGACTAATAAATAACTTTTCTACTTTGGCACGCACTCATTGTATTGACATTACGCGTATAAATACTTTCACTTATACTATAAGTGATTCTTTCGTTCCAAATTTCCAGTTAACAATTGAAACTTTGTTCATTAATCACGTAACAAAGCATACAGAGTAAACAGAACATTGTAAAGTGTAAATTTATTTTCTATATGGTCCTGTTGCCCTCGTCTTTACTTAGAATTAGTTATTCCTAAGGAGGCACACCACTTTGCCACCACGTTCTGTAATATATGTGACGTCACTTCCTGTGTATAATCATGGACAGCTATTTATATCATTTAACTTTCTCCCCAGTCAATTAGCATAAACTTAACACAAATAGTCAGATTATTTTGTTATAATTGTGTATATTTCCACTTTGATAAAAAGATCCTGAAAATGTTTAACCACATACAAGATCTGCAAATGAAGTAAGTGTTCAAATTGCTTTAAAAAGCACTCAATAACATGATTAAATTCCATGTTCATCTGAAATTAATGTGGCAACCACCGACACTAGGATAAAACGGAATTAAAATGACCTCACAGCAAACCCAAATGAGTACACAGTACATACACGAGGATGACTTCACAGTCCACAACACATGTACACGCAAATAACATGTATACGTGCCTAATATAACGTTATAGAAAGGTACCTGTAAAGATTGATAATTCTTAAATCACATGTGCTAATCTGAATAAAGTTAGAACGAATGACATATCTGAATGAGAAGGACTAACAACCATCGAAAACGCCACCAAACACAAAATTGCAATAACAACACACGAAAAGTACACCACAAAAAAATTCAAGGCCGATTATAAAGAAAACCCAGATCTACATAACATAGTTCTTAAACACGATAGATGACACTGCTGGTATAGAGAAAACGCGTTTAACTTCCATACAGCGCCCTCTTCCGACATGATAAGGTTACCTTGACACAACATTTCGTGTTATCAATTACGCAACTAAAAAAAATCGCGAATTCTACCAGTTTTTTTCTCTGTGAATTTTTTTTTATGTAAATACGCTGCATCATTAACGATGTTTTGTCGAGAAATCAATACACAGAGAACGTAAGATAATAACTTCTTAATATGATTTACTTTTTCACACAACATGTTATTTACAGTTTGTTTACCCCAAAACTAAGAAAAAATGAAAAGCTAATCAGATAATTGCCGTCTTCATAAACATTTAGAGGCAAATTCATCCTGTACAGGCAATGTTCCACTGGGTAGTGTCAAGAAAATTACCTAAGAAAACATATGCAGAATATTGGCACTTTATTAAGACAACACGTTTTTGGTTTAAATGTCAAGATAAATTCAAAGATTGCCAATTTTCAATTATTATTTTTTATAAGTAAAGGCTTAGATAAATGACACGTATATTATAATACATGTATATGAAATCATAATGAATGGCTAAAGGGGTTCCATTTTTTTTTTTTAAATAAAATATTTTTGAAGAAAATTTGTAATTCATCGCTGTATTGAGAGTAAATAAAACACAGACAACTTGACTGTACCAATGCAATAAATATCGATGCCAATAAAAGAAGATCCTTTTGTGTAAAACATGACATGCAATATCTTGGAAGAAATGATAAGTTTAATAAACTATTTACTTACATTATATGTAGATATCCAATGAGTGAATATTAATATAAAACAGTCCCGCTTCCTCTATACTATGATATGCACTAACAATGACGCCCAATCATAAACTGTTTTTATTCTCGGGTCGTCTGCTTCCTATCAATATGACGTAAGTAAAACTGCCCAACTTTTGTCCCCCTCTGTGATGACCACACTCCTGTCTCTCTGAAGCCCGAAGGGGGAAATGTCAATGACAATGCTTACTCCTCGTTGAGGCGTTTATACTATTAGATTTCACTTCCGTACAAAATCTTTACCTTACAAACCCAACCCACTCTAGTCATCCTCGTGCGGTTTCCATGGAAACGCTTTGTACCAACATTTCTTCAGCGCTAGTTGTATATCAACAAAAGCAGATACCTTATATTATCTTCAAATGCCTTGCACACCTTTAACTCGACAATCGCAAATTTCTTAAGTTTCTAGCAGACTATTTGCATACTTGTACGTAGGGAATATAATTGTTAACACCTTTGCTTACACATTCTATAATACTTTTCCAATAATAATTTGAAGCTCTATCAAATGTATGCAACGGAAAACAAGATAAATCTACAGTGGAATCAGAGACAGACCTTTCTATATTAATATTCTACATAATACATCTTGATTGTTCCCATAACCATATGTGCAGAACATAAAACTCTTTCATTCGGATAACTGATAAAAGTGTTGCGATTGTTATCTAAATGATCATTAGATCACATATAATTGATGTACACGAATAATCCAATTATTTAGATCTATGTCTTGTTTTACAGTAATAAGACATACACCAGTCAATAAGATCGTTTTACCGCCTATCTACCTTCAAAGAAATTGGTAGTGGCATTCATTCAAAATTAGATTTTACCGAGAGTGGATTAAATATTATGCATATTGTACAACTATGCAATACCCGCCCATCACAATTCTCTATAACCAACATTGCTTTTACATGGAAAACATGTGCTCAATGAATTTAAGCATTATGGTAGCTTACTTTTCTTTAGTTTTTACCATTTTAACGAGGATTTTTATTTTACTATAGACATGTAGACTGTTTCTGCATCATGCACTATACAAGTTCCCACATGTCAAAACGTTATTTAGAAAGATATGGCCAATAGTAAGCAGTTATTTCTTATCTTATTTATTATCTAGTAAACATTCAATTATGTAACCATTCGTATTACGTACAGTCGGTGAATAAGTACGGTATAGTGGACGGAATGCATCATCTTGTTTCCGAAAGAATATTATGTTTGATCTAGGATACAACTAGTTCAGCCGATTACTCATGAAGAACGTAACCTCGTTCAATGCTTACTCAGATCATTTATTTTTTAATCTTTATCACGTGCAATAAATGAAACGTGTTCGGTCTTAATTGAATCACACTGATAAAGTCTTAATATAATTCGATAAATATGTTATTCTACTCAAACACACAGCAGTGTGTAGCTAATGACGATTCCAGTAACAGGCGAGTGGATAGTATACGTAACGTTACATAATGTATGGATATATCATTATATGCTACAATATCATTGTGTAGCTATGTCTGATGTTTCCTGATGGTTTATTTAGATAATGTACGGGGGACGAATTCCGGGGGACAATCTTCTTGCAGATCAATGACTTCCTGTACATGTAGGTTTCTAATTAGTCTGGAATGACCTTGACCTTGTCTAGTATCTTCCTTTAGTGTTTTCTTGGACAAAAACCACGATGTATAATTTATACCATGTGTGCTTATTTCTTGTTGGTAATGCTAATTATCCAATCTGCCTAATATGTGACCCAAATACCGGATATTCACTCCCTTTCCAAAACAGCTAAGTAACGACTTTTTGATAACCTTTATACTTATATATATATGAGAAAAATTTGAAATAAATTGATCATTTCGAAAACAGCACGAAAACAATCTGTGTAAGTGAGTTCTGCCATAAAGTTAAGGATAATTAAAACAAAAATGCCACCGTTGTCGCATTACGATATTTAGTCGGAATAAAGTTAGAGTGGACAGGAGTTATTTTGTTTTATTTGGGTTTACGGCCATTCAACTCATGTCTAAGTCATATCGAGAAGATGCCTGCTTGTTACAGTGCGTACTGATGGTGACTTTTTAGTGCTGTCTCAATGAAATATCACGCCGCAGACGCATTGGCATGATACTTTACTTGGTCACATTATCCTGACATCGAGCAAACAGTCCCTCCCCTACCTAGAATGCCGAGTGCTTAACAGGAAGTGAGAAAATTATCTAATTATAACGTCTTAGATTTGACGCGGCCGGGAATCGAACCAGGAATCTCCTGTAGACGAATCGAACCAGGAACCTCCTGTAGACGAAGCGAATTGCTTCCGTGGCGGTTGGACATGAGTTAGAAACCATGAATTGAGAGTAGGGGGACTTGCACAAGTTTACATAATTTCCGAGGATCATGAGATTGCCTATCTTGGAAACATCTGTTGAAGGCAATTTCGAGTCTCTACCTGTTTGGATGTAGGAGGCATAAAGAAAACAAATATCGTGAGGAAAAATAAAGATGACCACAATTGATCTTTTCAAATATTTTTTCTTTTCCAAGATTAAAACACGAAAATGTTGAAGAATTTCAGTCCCTTCTTGGCGCACCATTAAAACAGAGCCCAATCGTTTGAATAAATCTGAATTCCCTTCCCTCAAGTATGTTTCCGACTACGTTTGGTTTAAATGATATTATGGTTTCGGAGTAAAAATGAGAAAGTATGAATAGTTGACGTACATATGTAGGAGGTTTACCGCTAAAGAGTTTAATAGGTGTACAGGTAGCGTTGTGGTAAAGTTGTTCGCTTCTCACCAATGCACCCGTGTTTGATAATCGTTGTCGTAAGTGGGATGGTACAGAATCGCCAACTTGAAAACGTATTTGGATAGGTCCCTCTGTTACAACCCACTTTGAAAAAATTATGCATTTCAAATTGCGTTAAATCCGGGACAAGCTCAACGCGATTTGAAAACAAATTCTGTTTTAATTGTTAATATCATTAAATGTGATTAAAAAGTAAAGAAGCATCCCATGATTATGACGCTCAAAATTGAGACATCGTTATTCACGATATTATAATCAATTGTATTCAAAAAGCGTTGAGATGTAGTCGTCTGCCATCTGGCAAAAGCTCCTGTTCTCTTTTAAAAGTCGAATTACACACAGCAGTAAAATAAAAAGCATCATTCAATTCTTGTCTTTGAAGGAATATATTTAGCAGAAAAGGTATTTGGTTTTTTTTAAAGAAAGAAAAATACAACCCTTACTCTACCATAGAAATAGTTCAGTGATTAATGTTCGCTTCGTGAGGGAGGGAGTACGGATACGATTCCGATCCGCGTCAAACCTTAGACCTTAAAATAAAGTTATATTTTTGCTCCCTGCCAATACATCAACATTTCTGGGTAGAAGAAGGACTGGTTGACTCGGCTTCAGGATATTGTGACCAAGAGAAGCATACTGTGAATGTAGCTTCTCGGTATGATATTACGGTCACCGATATTACAAAGAGACGGTACTGTTAAGTCGCCATCATTGCACTTTTTCGCAAATCAGACATTTACTCAATATGGCCTACATATGTGTTAAAAGGGACGTTTAACCCCAATAAAACACACATCTAAATCTTACATTGGTTTTGCACTACATTAAGTGAAGTTAATCTTCTAAACACATTAAAATCATCATCAAATTTTCACCATGAAATCACATTCAAATACGTCAGATCAGAACGCCCTTGCTTCATAATTAGTTCACATCTGCACATCTGCACATCCAAATCATTCAATACTCAAGTTACATTAAACTGTGAATAGAAGAGATACCATGAAAATTGCGCAGGCAGCGTTTCTATGGAAGGGAATCACCGCCATAAGTCTATTATGACAATTTTTTATTTATAATTCGTAAATATCTAAATTTTTTATTTCAATTTTTAAAACATGTAAATTTGTATTTCGTATAATGCTAAATTCTCATTTCATAAATACCTAAGAAATTATTTCAAACTTTTTAAACATGAAAATTCGTAATTCAAATAGCTAACACCTACGAATTCTTATTTCTGAATATTTTATTTCCGATTTGATTATCTGCCAACTTTTGTTAACATATAAATGTACATTTCTTATACTTTTATTTCGAAATTCCATATTGTTAAATTTTCATTTTGAAATCGCAGACAAGAATTCAGAACTTTTAGAAGTAAGAATTTACAAATTAGAATTTAGACATAAATGCATAATAGAGTAGCCCCCCCCCCCCTTATTTCACCATTAAGACGTGGCGCTGTAGCGTGAAGACTCGAAGAGATTGGGTACTTGATGGTCGTCCGTAGAAATAGAATTAAATTTGAAATTGTAATTTAAAATTTATAAACAATTGTTGTTAAATATGATTAATGTTTTGTGTTTTGTGGATATTTATTTGCATCTTACAAAAAAAGCAGCCCTGTGTTTAATGATTTAAGGATGAAATTATCGACTTAAAAAATTACGATCTCAAGGTCATTTACATAATTTACAGTTTTCTATGGGGGTCATTTTTTACGTTATACCGGCGTACTAACGTGATGTGATTTTGGGAAATGTATAAGGAAAATGCTATCGGAACCTTTATAGGCCGGAACATACACAGATAATACTTAGTACAACCACGGAACGTATATAGGCCGGAACATTCACAGACAAAACTAAGTACAACCACGGAACCTATATAGGCCGGAACATACAGAGACAATACTTAGTACAACCACGGAACCTATATAGGCCGGAACATACACAGACAATACTAAGTACAACCACGGAACGTATATAGGCCGGCATATACACAGACAATACTAAGTGCAACCACGTCACCTATATAGGCCGGAACATACACAGACAATACTGAGTACAACCACGGAACGTATGTAGGCCGGAACATACACAGACAATAGGCCGGAACATACACAGATAATACTTAGTACAACCACGTTAGCTATATAGGCCGGACCATTCACAGGCAATATTTAGTACAACCACGGAATGCATATAGGCCGGAACATACACAGACAATACTTAGTACAACCACGGAACCTATATAGGCCGGAACATACACAGACACTACTAAGAACAACCACGGAACCTATATAGGTCGGAACATACACATATACTACTAAGTACAACCACGGAACGTATGTAGGCCGGAACATATACAGACAATACTTAGTACAACCACGTCACCTATATAGGCCGGACAATTCACAGACAATACTTAGTACAACCACGGAACGTATGTAGGCCGGAACATACACAGACAATAGGCCGGAACATACACAGATAATACTTAGTAC
>JAUMGZ010015756.1:0-10038 GCA_032359645.1 Pododesmus macrochisma | reverse complement strand
CCTCAAAGAACATAATTCTGAGGAAATGTTAAAAATAAACAGCACTACTTTCATATATGCCAATTCTCATTGGTTGACTATTAGGTGTGCCTCCTGAAAACCCCTCTCTCAAAAATCAGGTGGTTATTATCAATCATCGGTTACATTAACAAATCGTTTTGGATTATCCCCAAGATACGCAGTTATACTCGTACTATGGCTGCTAATGATAATGAATTTCACATGCGCGTGTTTTGGTGGTATCAGGCGAGGTTTTCAACTGTATATTGGCGCTGCTATGGTTGCTATGTAGAAGCATGTGCATTGTGTGTCACCTGTTGTTCTCTGGAATGCCAGCACCAAGGCAGCAACTTGTTGCAAAACCAAGAACACGCATTATCATAGCGTGATTATTTAGCACAACGATTTTTCTAGAGGTTTCTCGAATTTGAGATAGTTTTTAACTGTGTTGTAGAAAGTCTAATGGTGAATAATGAAAATGAAATACTTTGATATTCACTATGAATAACATGAACTACAATATGTACTATACTTCTTTACATTGCTTTGTTGAACGGACATGTCAGCACCTTGATAACCTTTATCAGATTTATTGGGGCTTTTGGTACGCTGAAATATGTCTTTCGTCGTCTGTCCGGCACAGAATTAGGTAGAAAGTTTTGGTCAAATGTTAGGGTTTGACATTCAGGGGCACCGCTAGGGACAGTAAATTTGAGGAGGGGGTTTGAAATTACAAGGTTCTGAGCTTTATATTTTCATATGTAATAACCTTGAGACACGGATAACAAATTTTTGTTTAAGTCGTGTCTTTTGCTTCATCAAAAAAGGTTATGCGTTGATGTGTCAAAACTTTAAACTACTAGGGCTCAAAGAAAGGGGAAAATTGACATTACTCTCAAAAATAATTTAGTACATTAATCAAACACTTTACAAATGCTATTTCAACCAGATGGATGTGAAGGACTAATTGGCCACATATTTGATTTCTCGCAACTATCAACGTAAACTAATGCACGGGACTATAATGTCCGAATTTAATGCAATTTTATGTAACGCCATCCTAAAATGGTTGGCACACTTCGATATATTGATTATTACTACTGTACCTACGGTCATTGTTTAGACGTATCTTAATACAATATATAGCAAATAATCTACATCTTGTTTAGTACGTAGAGTCATGTCTGATTTTGTTGTTAGCATCTGCGACGTTCTTAAAATGTTTGTCATGTTGATTTGTGGTTGTCGTAAAAATATTGAGCTATCCTAATTATACACGACTTCGAGGTAAATACATGATCTATCCTAAATATAAATGACCTTGAGGTAAAATGTAAACACCTGTAATAATCCAGTTGTATTTTATGACTCTTTTGAACAATTTTAATGGGTTTTTTTCCAATCTTTTCATCTAAGCATCGACGGTAAAGCTAAACACACAAATTTTAGGGTTGAAATGATTCATAATGACTAATTTTTCGATCCAGTGAAGGATAAATTTTTAAACATATACGTTTACATTAGCATTTCACCTCAATATGAAACTATTGTTTGAACAGAAACATCATAACCCGATTGTCCTTCTGAACTCGGAATTGTTCATTGATGGAATATAGAAATCAAATTTCAACAACTGACCCTAAGTAACATTTTGTCCCTGCAGCCACGGGTCTGTCCTATCGCCAAATAAGACGACTTAATGCAGGGATGAAATATTGCATTGGCCACTGTATCAGGGGCAGTTTCCCATCACATGTGTTTCTGTTTGCTATTGACTTTTATATGACAATTAGTGCAATGGTCAGTAGTGGGCTTCTGGTCATTATCTTGGCACATACAGACATTTATCAGTCAACATCTGGCTTCTAGCCTGATACACGGATAAAGACAGGATCTGAGCCAAAATCTGTTGCGCTCCATGTTGATCAGCGGGGGATGAGATATCTTTATGGCAAAGTCAGTCGTAAATATTTTATTATGTACAAGCCAATTAAGCACATCGAATTAAAACCATTAATCTTATCATTTCTATCAGTGATAGATTTAACTCCTGATCAAATCTCTTATTAATTTGTCAACTGGCGGAGAATTGTTTGCCAGTTTGCGTTCAGCTTGTATAGAAAGACAATGTTTGTCAAAGTTGTTATTTAGCGTGTGAACCCCTCTTCACACGAAAGACGCTTTATTTGCATTGTCTATGTGAATGTTATCTAGGTGCCAAATGTATAAATTGGTTTAACGGTCTACAGATTACAGACCTTCTGGTGGGTATCAGATCATCAAGATAGCAATGTATATATTCCTACCTACACCGATGAACAAGCAAACATGGCGGCTAAAGATGTTAACAGGTGGCTTTGGGAACTCATTGGTTAGTTGGAGTGCATCCCTCATTGACCTGTCGGTTCCGGGTCGACACGCACCACTGGCAACCAAATGATACTAAGTAATTTTAGTTTGCGTCCATAAAGTCATTAACAGATCATGTTTCTAGCAACCGAATATATCGTCTTGCAACGAAACTTGTCGGTTAAGCTAATTAGAGGGTTGCTAAAAATTGACAGCCATTTTTACTGATATCTTGTAGTAGATAGTGAATACATTCATTTTGTTTTCGGTTTTAACAGCATTGCTCACGCACATCAACCAAGAACTGCTGTCGTCGCTAATGTGAGAGCTATACAGCAAATAAGCAGAAAAATATTTTATCATAGCAAAAATCTGTCCTTTCAACACACCAATCGATTTTCCCTTACATATCACTGGATCAATTCGAACATAAAGTAAAATATAATATAATCAGATCTACAGTAGAACAATCACGCACATATTTCACCTGTATACCTGTAAGAATGAATAGGCGATAAACACTTAATTCACCTGTATACCTGTAAGAATGAAATAGGCGATAAACACATAATTCACCTGTATACCTGTAAGAATGAAATAGGCGATAAACACAGAATTCACCTGTATATCTGCAAGAGTGAAATAGGATTTTTCACCTGTATACTTGTATATTTCATGTTTAAATTGATACACACTTTCATCATCTCCAAAGTAAAGTTAAGTTCTATTTTCGCTGCTCGTCAACCAAGATGATCATTAGTTGTACCATTTACTTGTGAAATTGGTTAAACTGATCCCACTCGGCGACACTCCAGCATTCATGTGTCTAGGTCCTGTTCTCTCTAAGTCTATTGATGACGGTTGTGTTGGAGTCAGACCTTGACTTTGACGTATTTGTTACTAAAATAAAGGCTGTCTACCCTTTCGAGACTTTAATTGCCAGTAGCAAGTTCCATTTTTAAGTATTTCGTATTCACGTACATGTGCGCGTGTATGAACAGTACTGTTTTGCACGTATATATAAAGGTCGCTGTACTTGCGGGTGTTTACTGTTTGTAGAACTTTCTATCACCTTGTCAGGTAGAGTATTGTAAAGGGTATTTAGTTTCATGTTCTTTCTTATTTATATATTTGTCCAAAACACGACCCGCGAAGGACAGACAGATGGTGTTGAAAATGCCAAATGGAAACGTTAAAAATAACTCGGCTTATAGCATTAAATTAAAAAATATTCACACTACTCTCAAACTATCTCTTTGTTAAAATATAATTATGAAAATGAAATTGTTATCTTTGGATATTTTGCAATCTAATGATATAACAATATTCCAATGGGAATTTGATTTATAACGTTTCTCGTAAGAAAGATATTCTTATCAAAGGACAGTACATTCTAGTTACTCAACGGACCTTTCTCGGCCATTTTCGCGAAATAACATCGGAAGTAAGTAGCAGACTTTTTAGAACTACATGTACTTTTGACTTTTAGTTAATATTTCTTTTTTTACATATGTTTGAACATCAAATTATTAGCAGAGCGTTATTCACATATTTCAAATTAGGTTTACATATTTGCTACGTTTTTATCGGCATAGTGCTGAATTACTGAGCAGTATTCCGAGTCTTTTTCAAGCATGCGACGGAAAAGGGCGAAGTGATCCAAGTGTCTAGTTACTGTCCTAGACATAGATGGAAACAAAGTGTGATAGTATATATTTTAGTATTCTACTGAACATGTTACATTCTAACTTGCACCATTAAATCCGAAATACTCAGCCCAATCTTAAAGAAAGTGTTGCTAGTTTGTGCTTAACACCCATGAGGACATGCTAAGTACCTCTTGTCAAATGATCATTGCTAGTTATCAGGTGTTCGTTGCTAGTTGCTTACTCAGTGCTTAATGCCAAATGCTTGTTGCCATCTTTCTGTATGACCCAATGAATGACTGACACGGTTTTTAATTAGATCAAGGGTAGTTTAGTTGGTGGATCAATCGTACCTGCTTTACAACGATGCACGAAAAATGGTTCACGTGACAACCTACTGACGTAAGAGATTCGAGTACCTTTGAAGACCATTGAGCCACTACAAGTCTGAGTATATACACCCCAGTGAGACTAATCATTGTTTGTTTGTTTAATTAAAGCTTAACACCACTTTACCGAGATCGTGACGAAAGGAGAAACGATAATTAAGACAGGAAGACGGAAACAGCTACAGGAACAGGAAGTTAAAGCAATTAGATAGTCCAGAAAGAAGGATGAACCAATGCATCAGCGTTTCCGCCTACTCTTCTATCGAACTTTACATGGGGATCAGTATCGTGTCAAAATCCCTCCTCAGGTCATCGAGATACCCAGACCTCCCTACCACGATATGGTGTCGAGCACAGGGAAGTTTAAGGGTAAAGTCCAAGCGAATATCGACATGTCCTTCGGATACTGGCAGTATGGCGCAATAAAGATTCTCGTATTATGTTGGAAAGGAGTAGACAGGAATACTATAGGATTGTCCTCGTCTTTTTATACTATCATTATAACCTTATGTTCAGGTCCACCATCATAACATGTGCAGAATCTAAATATTTCTTTTCATTTATAGGAAAAGTTGTTGACATTAAACTAGCTACTTTGTGAAGAAGAAAAGTTAAAACGGAAAATACAAATCCTGTTTTTATGCATGTTTACAACGCGTGAAAATAAGACTGATTTGATTAACGGTAATATCAAGTTACCTGTAATTTCAATACACAGGTACTAATAAAAAGATTTTAATTAGTTGCATATACTATGTACATGTATACTTATAATATATGCAGGGTGAGGCGGTGTACTGATGGGTCAAACAGGTGCGCCGTCTTACTACATCATGTCGAGTGAAAGAATGACAAAAACTGCATAACTATTTGTATTAAAATACAATTTTCTTTTACAGGATGGCCCTGAGCAAACAAGAAAGAGATTTTTAAAGCATAATTTCTTTGGTTTGGTTCCACGATGTCTGCGAGCTTTCAGTGGTCATGTTAGCTAATTCATTATCTTTGATTTGACACTTACTATAACAATATTATACCTTGCTATCGTATTAAAGCTGATCTTTAAACAGTTTATATAACACCTGTTAAACAGTGCAATGTGAAACCGTGTAGGCACAGATCCCACCGATAGAGAGAACATTTTCTATCTTAAATGACGCTTAATTTATCAATTGTAAATATACCAACCCGTCGTTGAAGGGGGAGCATGGGATAAGGTTTCTCAAACAGTCAGTAGTAACACCTGGACGACAGGTAAACATAACATAGACACACAGGTAAATACAACATAGACGCACAGGTAAACGATTTTTAGCGATTACCTGGTGATATGATAGCTACGTACGAAAGTCGCACTGGGGGTTTAGTTTTTCTGATATTACTTTATTTTGGCTCATTGGTGAGCATGTTTCCTTGCAAATCTTTCTTCTCTAAGATTTGATTATTTCATTGGAATACGTCTGCCAAAGATCTGTTTTTGAAAGTAATTTTAAGAAAAGACGAAAATAGAAAGCCAATAACACATACAACCACCTGTCCAGTACATCCTATACAGTTTACACCTGGGAGGAGGTTCTATATAACACGGGTTATGGCAGGTTAGATCGACAGCGTTAAATTCTGCGGACAGATGCTGTTTGTGTCTTCGTGTGATATGTCAATTGCTCTGCCATTTGCATCCAAAAATACAGCTTACTGAAAATACATTTAAGGAATAGCAAGCCACAGTGAAAACATTGAAAATTTAATTGAATAAAACTTTAAACACGGTAAAGGTAGTTGGTATTTTGTTATGCGAAAAACATCATAGTAAAATATATTTTATGATCACTGGGACGAGGTATAATTTAATGTCGGCTTCCTAACGTCATAAAGCTAAATAAAGAATTGAAAAAGGAGGCATGGATTCAATTCCCAGCCTCGTCGCACCTAAGACGTTTAAATGAGGTAATTTTTCCTACCCTATTAATCTCTCAGTATTTCTAGGTAGCAGGACTGGTTGACTCGGTGTCAGGATAATGTGACCGAGTGCAGTATCATGACCATTTGTCTGCGGCGTTATATTTCAGTGAGACAGCACTATAAAGTCGTCATCAGTGCATATTGTCAGGCGGTGTCTCGATATATGACCTAAGAATTGAAAGGGACGTTAAACCCTAATAAACCACTCAACTCTACGTCATTAAGCTACATCATTGTAATCTTAAGTTAGAAAGGCGTGGATTGTCATTGCTAATGTCTGTTGATTTCTACACCACATACTAATTATTTTTTTATCTGCTATCAATGCTTTTAATCCCTGTATGAGGTCCACTGTGTGTTGTACTCAGTTGACTACTGTGTCTATCGATATTTTGAACCTTGGTGGTATTTTCCTTGTCATCTGTCTGTCGGAAATAATGGCTTAAAGTAACCCACTGTCATGTATATATATTATAAATGTGTCAATAAATCAATGCTATCTTGCCATTCTGTCAGTGACTGCAAAAAAAGTCATTAATGATAGGATAGATTTTTTGCTACAGAAATAACAAAGCTGCCAGACAAGGGGTCAATATTCACTTCTCCTAGTCTTCATCCTCCCTACAGCAGAAACGACACATTAGGGAGATTACACGAGCTTTTCTCTTAATACCATATGCAATAAAATAATATCGCCATCTTATAACAAGAAAGTTTTGTTGTTATTTTATATTGGGGTTTAACGTCCCTTTCAATTCATGCCAAAAGTCATAACGAGACGATGTCTGCTTGTGACAGTGTGCACTGATGACAACTGTATATAGTGCTGTCTCACTGAAATGTCACGCCGTATACATATGGACATGATCACTCAATATGACTCAGTCACATTATTCTGACACCGAGACAATCAGTCCTTCTCTTACTCAGAATGTGAGTGTGTAGATAGGACCGAGAAGTTTATACCTAATTTAAACGCCTTAGATGTAATACAGTGGGGACCGAGCCTTCGATCATACGAATACAAAGTGAACGCTCACCAAACTTAGATACCGCAGCGGTTACCAAAATAAAAACCTTAAATTGCCATCTTGTAACAAGAAAGAAAACAGCTAGAAAGGGTTGCTTTAGAGAACATTATCTCTTCGCAGTTTTAGATCTTATTATTTTAGCAAAATTTTTAAATATTTCATTGCAAAACACAGCAATGTTGTGCAAGGATTTCAAATATATAAAGATCTTGATATATAAATACATTTTATCGTATTGCTTCATCCTTGACCGCTGTAACAAATTCTCTACTTTTTCGCTGTGTCCTTGACCGCTAAATAAGTAACCATTTCTTTTACTTATACCTCGAACTCGTCCTTGACCGCAATACAAGTAAAATTGTTTTCTAATTGATCACTCGTCCTTGACGCTATATAAAGCGATATTTAAAAAATATGTTTAATTACTCGTCCTTGACTGCTATATGCGTTACATTTTCTCTTAGCTTTTTCTTTTAGACTAGGTTATTTCCTTGTTTCTAATCGCTAAATAACATTTTCCGTTTTCTCGAACTTATTACCTCGCCCTTGAACTTTAAAAATTATACTCACCTCGACGCTGACTTCTTTAACCTATGTTACTTCGTTCTTGGCTAGTACATACATAACCTCTCATCACCTCGTCCTTGACAGCAAATTAAATAACCTTTGAAGCAGTTTTGTGGTTGTAATAATATGCTTTTTTGTGTGTGTCAAATCCTAAATTGAATGTTAACATTTTGATAAATCTCTATAAAATATTCTTTTAAAACTTGAAAATCATAAAAATACTAAAAAGTTTAATTATGTTTGCTATCTTGCTCTGTCAGTTTGCCTAATTAATAGCAAGTAAGACGAGAGTAGTGCCCCTTAAATATTGCAAATGGCGTCTGAAATTAGAAGCATATGTATAAATTACGCAAGTACTTAAAAACGTGATCGTATCATTTGTAAACGGCGGTAATAGTATTCTATGGTAATTGATGCATTATAACCAGGAAGACTTTACATAATATTACAGTTTCATGCTGATAACCGTGACTGCTGCGACTGGATCGACAGGTGAAAACAGTAAAATGCCATTTTACACGACAGGTGTTGACTGATGAATAACAAACTTAATTACCCCAGTAGGTAACTAAACCTTGTAATTTACCTGCAAATCAACAAACCTAAGGCTATATTTTGTGAAGGTTTGTGTACGTATAATAATGGGATCAAATTTAATATGCAAACAAGTCTTGTGAATCAGATATTTTAAAAACAAAATTATGATATTGTTGCATCTTTTTATAGCAGCCTTTAAGTGTTTCCGCTTCGTTGTGCATGAATCAGTACTGCATTAAAACAGGCTTATATCACGTTGTTGTGTATAAATATATCTCGATTATAACACCTGTTAGATATATACTTTTTGGGACTGATTTAAAAGAAAGATAACCGAGTGTTCAAAGTAACGTCATGCACAAAAATAAAGCTTTTCCCTACTAATTACAAAGCGTATACATTTAATAAGTTGATTCAAAAGGGAAATACAATGGTTTTATAAAATTATACAAGACTGACTTAACGTGTCCTATTTGGGTTGGTTGACACATTAAAGATTATGATAAGGCGGTATGGTATATTTCATCAGTGTCGAGTCAAACCGATTTCAAGGTGCGTTTTAAGTGAATATCAGTTTAACATAAACTTATCGTTGGTATTATACTGACACAGAGTCAATTATAGTTCCATTGATATAACTCCAGATTACACACGCCATTAAAGGTCGCTAAATATTGTCATCTAAAGGTTTTTTAGACTCTCCGCAAAATGATAGACGAATGAATAAAATAGCCCATTCGTACCTCCTCGGTCGATGCTTCTCGTAAGAGTATATGTTTCGAGTGTTGTATCGATCGGGTAGACTGGTTCTCCAACTTTATTACTTCTCTCCGCTGCGCCTTGGCGAGCAGCGTACCAAAAGGAGAGAACCAGACTATCGATCGGGAAGTTCCGAATGTTGCACCGAGAAGATCCGAATGTTGCGTTGGTCGAGGCAAGGCGTTCCGAGTGCAGTTACAACGTTATGAGTAGTAATTGAACATAAGTATTAGCTTCCCAAAAAGATAGATGCGGCTACGCAACAGCTTTCTCATAGATCAGCAAGAAAAGAAAAAGTCTGTAATACTATGAATATACAGCAGAGCTACAATTGTTCGTTGAAAGACCCCCAATCATGTGATGTGTTCTTTACAAGGCTAAATTTGCTAATTATAGGGGGAATTTAAATTAAAATAATATTTTCTTTTTGTTGAAATCTAATCAGTATTGTTAGATCTCTTGCCGCGTGAACACTGGTTACAATTATGGTTAAAATCTAATTTCAATTTTGCAAAAATAATGAAAAATCTGCTTTCTGTCAAGTTTATAATTATGTAGTGCTTTCGTCATTTAAAGCAATAAAAGTATCACGCATGTGCCTTTTTGTAATGTTTGTGCTGTTTTATAGTCCAAAGATAAATGTTCATGCTTTTGAATACTTCTATAAATAGTAAATTGTAATAAATTCTCATTGATAAAGATCTGCTATAACTTGTTTATCATAAAAGTTACTCTAACGTGTAATAAATTACTGAGTATTCAGTACTATTTGTTGCTTTCAATCTTTCTTGACACTAT
>JAUMGZ010015745.1:0-10039 GCA_032359645.1 Pododesmus macrochisma | reverse complement strand
ACAGTATGAATAGAATCAACAGAACGAGAGACATTGACAAACAAACAATAACTGCGTCAAACAATGAAGCACCGGTATGTAACTAATTAAATCGACATCACAACAAACATCAAGACTAGTATTCCATGCGGACCGAATTAGGACGGTCACTTAGCACGAAACCAAGCAGTGTGGTTAAACCGGTTAATTAGGCCTCAACCTTCCCACTTCCCACATGAGACTAGAGGTCTTAAGTACAGACATACATTTAAAATGTTTATAAATACACTTCATGGCGCTGTAAATCATATCAACAACTAACCGCCAACATCAATTTTCAATAAAAATCCAAACGAGTAAAACTTTTATACATATTAACAAAAGGCAATTGGAAACATGAAAATTGAACATAACCTAGTAGCATAAAGCTGCAAACAGTGGCTCATACGTGTTAGATTCATATATTCCACATAAAGTTAAGTATATGAAAAATTACATTGATGAACAATCAGTGTACTCGCAGAGTTACAACAGCAATACATAAGCCAACTTAAATTGCCAGATAACTGAGCAAATAGATTTGTTCAACTGGAATAAATCGTTCATTTCTGAATCAAGTAACAACTTAGCACTGAAACTCGCTAATATGCTGACTGCACAACAGGTGACGATAAAGCACACACTGCTATATTAATATATAGATTGCCTGCATACACCAATTAGAACTAATTTTATATAGAGCAAATTGTTATTTTTTCTTTATGTTTTATGTAGCTATCACTCCTTCTGTCACCAATGTTGTTCCAATTCCTCTGAAACTGTATATCATTTACTGTATTAAGTGTTCTGTCTTTAATTAAAAGCTTATTGCGTTCTGGCATCTCTTTGTGTATATAATAATGTATTGACGATATTTCCATAGTAACTATTCTCGGTTTGTATCTCAAGTTTTCGTCATGGTGCTTTTGTATTCTCACAAATAATGATACACAATGGTCTTAATACTTAATGAACTTGCCTTACCCTTGCTTTGGATGTAATGCTATTGCAGTTACATAAATCAAGTGAATGAACTTGCCTTATCCTTGCTTTGGATGTAATGCTATTGCGGTACATAAATCAAGTGAATGAACTTGCCTTACCCTTGCTTTGGATGTAATATTATTGCGGTTACATAAATCAAGTGAATGAACTGGCCTTACCCTTGTATTTGATGTAATGCTATCGCGGTTACATAAATCAAGTGAATGAACTTGCCTTACTCTTGCTTTGGATGTAATGCTAATGCGGTTACATAAATCAAGTGAATGAACATGCCTTACCCTTTCTTTGGATGTAATGCTATTGTGGTTACGTAAATCAAGTGAATGAACTGGCCTTACCTTTGCATTTGATGTAATGCTATTGCGGTTACATAAATCAAGTGAATGAACTTGCCTTACCCCCTTGCATTTGATGTAATGCTATTGCGGTTACATAAATCAAGTGAATGAACTTGCCTTACCCTTTCTTTGGATGTAATGCTATTGTGGTTACGTAAATCAAGTGAATGAACTTGCCTTAACTTTGCATTTGATGTAATGCTATTGCGGTTACATAAATCAAGTGAATGAACTTGCCTTACCCTTGCTTTGGATGTAATGCTATTGCGGTTACATAAATCAAGTGGGCCATGATGATCGTGTGCCCATGAGGCGTATTCGGATTAAGAACACCAATAAAGGATGTTAGTTCTTCATCATTCGTTACAGCAAAATAAACATTTCCCGTCGTTTGATCGATTGCAAATCTATCTGGAAATCCCACATCTGAGAAGCAAAAGTACCAGAACAATTCAGGAAAATGACAGTTACATTACCTATTAATGAAATGTCAATAAATAAAGTCTTAATATGAACATATCAATATAGACCAAACGTGCAAATACATGTAAGCTCGTAGACAAATGCAACGAAGTAGAAAATTATGATATTTGAATATTTTTTCATTTTTTATCTAGAGCATGAGCAATCAAAACAAATTTAAATAGAGCTATTACTCTTTTAAAATATTCATATATTTAATTTCTAAAAAAGTAATGAAAGCTTGCATATTTAACAAAAATAGATGCAAAAAATAATGCCTTAGGAATAACACACATGTATCTACAAACCTCCACTGAACGCTGTGTTTGTTGAACCATCAGTCAACCTGATCCTAACTAAGGATTGTAGTGAATTATCGGCAGTATACAGAAGTCCGTAAGTACCATCATACTTAGCCATGATGGGATCTTGGATTTCTGGTATGTTAAGAGCGGTTACTTTTGATCCCTCTTTGCTTATTTGGAAAACGATACCGTGGTCGGGGTCAGTTGTTATAAAGAAATCTTCAGTGAGGGTTACTGTATTGATAGGAAAAAACGTCATATTGTAAGATAGAATACGTTTAGATATAACAAACATTGCTAGCAATGAGCAGAAGGAACGGCAAAAATTCGACGATGTAGATTTGCTTGTGTTAGTTTGTGTTAAGGGCTTAGTATCCGATCAACAGCCAAGGTCATTTACAGACGTGCCAGTTTTACTGGTGGAGGAAACCGGAGTATCCGAAGTAAGCCACCGACCTACGACAAGTCACTGGAAACTTTCTCACACTAGGCCGCCGCGACAGGAATCGACCCTAGGAGGTGAACGTCTCTTTTGATTACAAGTCGGCGACTTAAACCACTAGGCCACCGCGGTCTCCGACAATGTAGAGGATTTAAAGCTTGACATGCTGAATAAGCACAATCATCCTGGACACAATCCTGGAGTGTGTAGTGATCGAGATGCTGAATAAGTACAATCATCCTAGGCACAATACTGGAGTGTATAGTGACATGCAGAATAAGTACAATCAGCCTGGGCACAATGCTGGAGTGTGTCGTGACATGCTAAATAAGTACAATCATCCTAGGCACAATGCTGGAGTGTGTCGTGACATGCTAAATAAGTACAATCATCCTAGGCACAATGCTGGAGTGTGTAGTGACATGCTGAATAAGTACAATCATCCTAGGCACAATGCTGGAGTGTGTAGTGACATGCTGAATAAGTACAATCATCCTGGGCACAATGCTGGAGTGTGTAGTGACATGCTGAATAAGTACAATTCTCCTGGGCACAATGCTGGAGTGTGTAGTGACATGCTGAATAAGTACAATTCTCCAAGGCACAATATCTGAGTGTGTAGTATCATGCTGAATTAATACAATCATCCTGGACACAATGTTCGAGAGTGTATTTAAACATGCCTTTTACAGCTACCAATACACTTCGTTTTTATCAAAACGTGCAAAACTTAGTTTTATCTTTTGTTTTCAATATTGTAAATGTTTTGATTTTTTTTAACAAATCAAGATGTTTCATGCTTCATAAATTTAAATAGTATTTTGTTTAAAATTTATATATGCATTTGTAGCATTCTAGAAATTACAACTGCTCATATTTATACATGCAAAAGGTGATTAAGATAAAAAGCATTTTATAAATAAGACAGGTACAGGTGTGATTAGGAAAGTAAGGCTATGAAACATAAACAAGACATTATATAATTTCTAAATACTTGAGTCACAGGTCCTATTATCGTGTTGTAATGTATATCCAAAATAGCAGCTACATGTTGACGACGAGTTGATGTATGGGCGACAAATCTGTGTGCACCCTTGAACGTTTCTTGTACATGGATCTGTTAAAATAGAATTATGATTAAAACTAAACAACTGAATTTACATGTCGGATACAATATGATATTATTTTGTTTTAACATTTGACTAAAATACCATTACAAAACACAAATAGTAACCTGTTTATACCGATGTCTTTAAGTTAATTTTATCAGTGCTTTTATGTCGCCTTTGTTCGTTTCCGGTTTGATCTTGTGGATACAATGAGGTTATTTTTGGCTTTGGTTGAAGTACTGAAATGAATATACAAAGCGTAGAATCTTCATGAAAAGTATATACAAATAACAAGATCGTAAATAAAAATTGAAATTGAAATAGAAAGTTTTCTGATCAATATTCGTGTACACCTGGTTTCAATTCTTTTATATGAACACAGTCTGAGGTTTTGTTTGTTTGATAGCTTGTAATGCATTCTCAACAGTTAGAACAGGTAGCATAGCGAGACGTAACACTTAAAAGATCAAGAGACCGATGGGCATTATTATCCATCAGAATTTTATATCAACTGTATAAGATTTAGAATGAATAACGATAGTAATTTTTCCAAAAATACCCAAGTCAGTTCACTTTAAATACTAGAGCAATTTCATACATAAACCTGAAAGAGGTCTATAAAGGAACAGCTACATCTACATCAATATTATAAATAAACTGAACATTTAATTGAACAAGAAGTATAAAGGTTTTATCTAATCATCCAAAATACTGGATGGAGTTCGGTCGGCATCGTCGACCACATGAAAACAGGAATACATTTAGGACACACAAGAGAACATAAATCTACCTAGATAATATGATCAAGAACAATCTATAAAATACATTCTACGACAACATTATGATGATAGTTTCAACCTGGAAATAGAAACATGAATACCAAGCACACGAAAGACATTAATCCAGATTTGGATAACATTTTGATATTATTGATATCTACAAATGTAATATCCTAGATACATTCTTCAACGCCCTCAAGTGAAATACGCTATCTTCTTTCGGCAAACAACTATTACGCTACGTATTTTAAACAAACATTGAAACTACAATAACTACATAAACAATATCTGTTTTGAAAGAATGCACGTATATTCATGGTTTATATTTCTATCCTGTTAATGATTTTTTTCCTTTGCTCTTTCGTCACTATATAAGTGACATAATCTTATGGTAACATATACTTCTTATTGAACAGTGGAAAGGTTGTCGTACACCGAAATGACACGGAAGCATCGCGAAGGGTGTCACATGTGTAACAGGAAACGCTTACCTTATCGCGAGCACCTGGTTTTGCTTCTAGTTTATTTTAAATAAAAGCTCATCATATTTTCTTTATGAGTTGAGAAATGTATATTTGGTTCTATTTTCTGTGTGTGTCCCCATTTTCCTTTTGTTTGTCCATGGATATACGGCTTTAGAATAACGTCTTGGTTTTTTTTTCATATTTACTACTTTGTGTACTAACCTGGATAATTATGTTGAGCGTCTCTGTCAAATATATTTAAACCGGTAATCTCTCCAAATTGCGATATATCTAAAACTGTTCCGCCTGTCTCCAATTCATCTTCATCGCTTTGTACATATTGAACTGCATTTAATTGACTAGTGAAGTCGGTCCATATAGCATAGTCCTGTTGTAATTAAAATCAAAAGTTATGTGTTATGCGAGAACCAGTTGTCGTCACAGTAACCCACAGAAATATATCGTTACGTTGGATAATGAGCTTAAAACGGTCATTAAACAGCAATGTGCCCTAATGAGCATGCCTGTTATTTTTGGGACGAAAATTCAGAAAACTCTTTGGCGGAAAACTAAAATTAATTTGTTTAAGAATTGAATTGTGATTTAGTAAAATGCATGAGGGGATGATTATAGTTGGTCCCCGTGCAAAATTAGGGAACTGCGAAGCAACGTTGAGTTGAAGTATAAATACATTCAAATTTAAGTTTAAAACGGCATAGACAAATTGAATCAAAAAGTCACCACCAGGATGAACTAGCAAAGTGAGATGGTCATTTAAAATGGACGACCAACCAACTAAATGGTCGAGAGGACCTCGCTCTAGACCCGAAGCCAATCTCCAAATCAACGGCACACACAAATTGAATGATTCCATTTTAGTGTACTAAATCATATTATAAATTTTTTGGTGGCCTTATATTCAATACCTTATTGAAAACAATTTTACTAGGTAGTTATTGTTTTTGTTTTCTTTTTTTCCCTTTTGTGTATTTCTTTTGATAGTTAAAGAATATTTGTACATTTACCTTATACAGCACAAGTTGTTTTCCATTGTCAACGTTAACAAAACTTGTGTGTTCCTTGCCATCTGAATATATGCCATGAAGCTTGTTGTTGCTTATATAGTACAGTCTGTAAAGAACAAGAGAATTAACAGATTCACACGTACCTCTCACCGAGAAAAAAAGCTAACAGACAACACATATGTCAAACAACAATATGTCACACATATATTGAAGACCACGCGCTACCAAAGAACGACTTGGGTTTTTGATTGTCGAATTGTATGAGTTGGTTAAACCAGTTAAAGTTATCCGAAACTTCAAATTTAAATCCCGGGTTTAAATACTGTAATGAACGACAGCACAACATTAAAAAAGTATTACGCACAAATTTACAAACGCAATCAGCATACACGAAATTCAACATGTTCGAACAAGTAGTTGCATAACTTGAGAATTGCAAACTTAAGACAATATTTGTTTTTGAAGTTATGAAACCAAAATATATCTCTAACCTTTCAATTTATTTATTAAGAATGGAAAAAACTATCGGCAACATACATAATATAAAGCGCACAACTCATATTTACTTTATAGAACAAAAAAAGTAGTAAATTCAAAAATCCAAGACGATATTCAAAAGCCGTAAGTTTATGGACAGCACGAACTTCTATTAAAAAACTAGAAGCGAAACCAGGTTCTCGCAATTGAGAAAGCGTTCCCTGCTTCACATATGTCCCCGCTGCGATGCTTCCGTGTTACTCCGGTGTATGGCATCCCTTTCCACTGTTTAAATGAAGTCTTGTCAACATAAGAATATGACACTTATATCGTTACTTACATGAAGAAATGGGATCAAGGATCAAAAGAACAAAAGTTATTAACAAACAAACAATAAGTTCATCAAAAAGTCACCGACAGATTGAACTAGCAAAGTGAGAAGGTCATTTAGAATGGACCCCAAACCAACTAAATGGTCGAGAAGACCTCGCTCTTGACCCGAAGCCAAGCTCCAAATCAACCGTCATCATCGACCTCGAAGGAGAATATGAGTTTAGAATATTTAATGAAAAAATCAAACACGTTATACAATTATATTGTTGCAACATAATGGACGTACTCAAACCAAAATAACGCAAAAATAAATTAAATTGCTGATGCACACGTGCACATAAATGCATCAAATAAGAATATTATACAAGAAAGTTAACGCTACAAACTCAAAGTGAATAAGTACCTATAAAAAGAAAAAAGAAGTCAATCTATGGTAAAGCAACACCTGCTTAAAGTCCAGGTTTACTTCATAAATAGGTTACTATAAAATATAAACCAACCTTTGAGCAAAATAATCGTAAAATAATCCCGAAGGCTGGTGAAGAGTAGATGCATTTACCAAAATGACAACGGGATCACCACTTAGAGAACCACGGCAAATACTAGTCATATCGCCTTCTCCAGATAACCAAAACAACGAACTGCAAAGGTCAATCGAAATAAAAATGAGCTTTAAAAAGTTTGTTTTAGTGTAGTAAGAAGTGTTTAGTATTTCAGCTTAACATTGTACTTCTAATTTACCTATAGGTGATACTGTTATTGAAAGATGATTTCGACGAAGTATACAATAGTGCTTAATGATTTTGTGAATGTCTTTTATTACAAACATTGGTCCTGATATTTTCTTTAGGAAAATAATGTATCTCTCTTCGGAGACAAATACTATTGAATGCATCTCTACGTTAAAATAATTCAAAAGGCGTTCCCCTCTAATTTTTTTAAGCAATACTGTAATGCAAGAAAAACAAAAAGATGTCAACTGTAAGACAAAAATGACACATAAAACTTTTGTGTTTTTACTAATTCATAGGTGCAACAATAATACATAACAGTGGCGGGTGATTTTAGACTCACAATGTGTGTGGATCGACGACAATCTCAGTTGGATGCAACAAATCACGGTATACTACCTCCAGTCCAGGAGATGATGGTCGAATAGATTGTATCTGTCCGTTTTGTGCACGTGTCATATACAACTTGTCATTAACCCAATCATACGTCAAGCCTGCAATCAAATAACCTTAATAATTACCCCTATAAAGCATGCATGGGCAGAAGACAATATCAAGTTATTCTATATAACAAACATTGGAGCCATTAAATTCTGATATGATTTAAGAATAGGTGTTTCTGATGTATGTCGTATTGTATTTAGTTTTTGTTTGTTTTTGTTTTTGACTTTCCTATTATTGTTTTGCATAATAACTTTGCCACAGTAGACATTTTACATATTCTAATCGGATATTCATTGGGATACATTGAATCATTAAAGTTAAAAATGGCTGTGTCCTAAACCACAAATGATGTACGAATTCAAAGTTAAAAGCATGTATAAGGTTGATGGAAAGGATCACCTAACATTTGTATATGTCTTAAAAACTGACCAATAGGTATTTTCAAAACTTTTCAGAATTATTAATAAAACAAATTCGATTGGTATTCAGTACATTGAAGGAAGGTATAGTTAAATATCTGAACAATTACACAGTTGAAAATATAATTTTTTTAGGGAAGTGTGGTGAACACAATGCATTATTATCAAATAAATGATTAGAATATAATCATCGCAATGATTTCATTTGAGATGCTGCTAATAATTTTTTTGGTGTATCATTACCATCAATTTCTCCGACATGGACTGTACCATTGATAGAGCTCATCAAATGATATTGCACCAGTGTTTTATCGTGTTGTTCGTAGTAGAATAGGACTTTCCTGTCTGCATCAGTGTTAAGATGAGTGGCATTCACCACATCTGCCGATATACACTTGTAACTGTCTGGCTTATTAGATGTGAGAGTTGACACTTCAAACATACAGATATGTGTTCCGTTGGTGAGGATTATTCCTCGTTCAAATAGTTCGTGTTCCTCTGAAATGGAGAGTTGGTAAAGGTAATGGAAAAAGTCGTACAAAAATACAGAGTAATGACTCTTTCGTATTATACATATATATATTTATAAGTGGCATGTTTCAGTTTGCATTTGTTATATACATATTGAATTAGGCATTAAAAACAATAAATTAACAACAACAACAACAACAACAACAAAACCCAGCTACGTTTGCTATGTATCCATCAATATAGTATAACAATATATTTCTAAAGGTCTTATACGCATGCGTTTTACTCTTTCACAGTAAAGTTACGTTTCAGCACGTATAATGGACATTCTTAAGGCAATTGTTTCGAAAGATGTGTTGACATGAATACCTAATGTCTTCTCAGTTTAGTTTTATGAAACTTTTGGTAAAACTTAACATTTTGAAGTAATTTTTCAAGAGAAACAAAATCACAATAATATGTTTAACGTGTCAAAAACTTATTATTATATTTGATAAAAGTAATCTTTATGTCATCTGAAATAATACCACTTAACTACAACGAATGAAAACTTACATGTTTGGGGCACGATAATCACTTAGATCATAAAGGTCACATTTAATGTCCAAAAGTTGGTTGATCAGGGAGCATTTTCGGCGGACTGGCGAATGTTGTAAAAACATTCACTTAATATTAATATGCAAAAAAACAGTATGCATAGGATCAAAATTCATTAACCATTCACTTGTGTCAGTGTTTTGACAGTGTTAACTTCAAAAATACGCATGTATTACATATTGTAACAGAACAAAGAATGTGGTGTGCTGTGGATGATCCTATATTGCATTTGAACCAAGGATGGACTTTATATTGCAAAATGTATGATTCAAAAATTTAATACACTTGTAAAAATACACAAATGTAACCTGAGCCATGCCTCCGATAAATATGATATGTATAAGAGGGGAGCCAAACCTCTGTGTGAATTAAAACTCATGAAAACTAAAAGAAAGTCATTGTGGAATATTATAACTTGACGTGCGATGTGACATAACTTACAATCATGGGCTTATTTTGTTCGAATTTACTACTTGATACGATAAAAAGATGCCTATTGAAAACTCCGTTCAATTACGTTTGTAACTTTATTATCAACAAAGCTTAAAGACATAGGATAGACCATTGATACACACATAAAAGTAGAAAGTATTATTTAAAAAAGGGAACTGTTTGAACTG
>JAUMGZ010015734.1:0-10040 GCA_032359645.1 Pododesmus macrochisma | reverse complement strand
CAGACAAGACCTCTCATATAAGCTAGTGATGTATTTCATACGTATTTCAGACAAGACCTCTCATATAAGCTAGTGATGTATTTCATACATATTTCAGACAAGACCTCTCATATAAGCTAGTGATGTATTTCATACGTATTTCAGACAAGACCTCTCATATAAGCTAGTGATATATTCCATACATATTTCAGACAAAACCTCTCATATAAGCTAGTGATTGTACTTGTACAAATGATATACATAAAACATTTATACAGTATCAAAAGTGATGTATTTAATTCATATTTCAGACAAGACCCCTCCATCATTGACATGTCCTGCTAACCAGTACTTAGTATCCAGCGGTCAGTACACACCTGTTAGCTGGACAGTGCCGCAGTATAAGGATGCTTCCTCCATCTTAGCCAATCACAAGCCAGGTACAGATTGTAATGTGTAGCATGTCGGAGAGCAGTTGTATTTTTTGTAAACTTATAAGCATTGAAGTTGCATTATGGTAGAATATTCTTTATAAAGATAGAAATCATTGTTCAAAATTGCATCTTAATTTAATGATCTAAACATTGCTGTGATTAATTGAATTGTTTTAATATACAGTTTGATGGCAGAGGTTATAAATCCAGTATCATTGTCTTACTTTCACATTAAATTCTGTTTCCTAGAAAGAAATAGTAAATAATAGTTCTACAAATTAATATCAAGATGGTACCACCACAGTTAATAGAAACAAGATGGTACTACCAATGACCACAATTAATAGATACCGTATAGTACAATCACAATTTCATAAGCACACCATGAAACATATATATCCTTTAATAATGATAATATTAATATATGCAACATCTTCATAAGAACATCTTGATACAAAGTTATTTAAAGAAGTCATCTTGAAGTTGCACTTTCCAATTGCAACTAAACAAAGACCAACTTAAATTGTATTATCCCATTTGCAGGTGTATCACTGACACAAGGAAGACACACAGTTATGTATCAGGCAGTAGACTCCAGCAACAACACAGCTCTGTGTTCATTCAAAATATATATCAAAGGTATTTACTGTTGCATGATAAAGTTTATGTATAAAGAAAGTGTTTAGATGATAAATAATTTATTTTATTGTTGGTCAAGCTAACACAAACATATAACTTACTTGTTTTATGGAACTTTTGTAAAGCTAATAGGTGTAATCTTCAATATCAAGAATTTTCTTTCCAGATATGAAAGCATGATTTCACAAAAAGTTTTGCTGAAAATTATTCACGATATTGCTATGTAACTGCATAAACAGGGTCATTGTTATGTGTGATTCTTAAAATATCGTCTTGGTTTTCCAATTTACTATTTTCTTAACTGATTCATTAGTGTGATGATTAAGTGATTGAACAGTGTGATTGTTAACTTATTGAACTGTTTAAGTATTATAATGGAATGAACAGTGGTTGTTATGCATGATTCTTAACGCATTGAACAGTGTCGTTGTTCACCCATTGAACAGTGTGATTGTTAACTGATTGAACAGTGTGATTGTTAACTGATTGAACAATGTGATTGTTCATTGTTTGAACAGTGAGATTGTTAGCTGTACCTAAGTGAACTGTGCCATTCTTAACTGCATAAATAGTATGATTGTTAACTGATTGAGCACTGTAATTATAAACTGATTGAGAGGTGTGATTGCTGAAAGAATTGATAGAACTCTTGAAACAGTTGTTGTTAATGATTTTGTGTTTGTGTATTTTAGACAAGGTTTGTAGTCCACCAGCAGATCCTCTTTTGAATGGGACACAGACCTGTTTTATTGGGAAGTGGCCTTATGTTGGTTGTAATATCAGTTGTCCAGATCCACAATATACACTGAGCCAGGCCGTACCTAATTTATACACATGTGGTCCACTTGGTAATACGGAATCTGATTGCTCACCTACATACCCTCCATGTACAAGTAAGTCCTTCATACCCTCCATGTACAAGTAAGTCCTATTGCTCACCTACATACCCTCCATGCACAAGTAAGTCCTATTGCTCACCTACATACCCTCCATGTACAAGTAAGTCCTATTGCTCACCTACATACCCTCTGTGTACAAGTAAGTCCTATTGCTCACCTACATACCCTCCATGTACAAGTAAGTCCTATTTCTCTAATGCAAGTTTATATTTCTGCCTTTCTCATACTTCTGCTAATAGACTTCAATGGGGCAGGTTTATGCAACATGCTTTTTTATAGGAATATCAAATTTTACAAAGTTGTTGTTTCCACTCTTAGGTTTACTTCTGTAATAACTCAACAATGTCTATAGAAAATTATTTAGTTTTGAGAAAAATGCATTTTCAAAAACTATGATGGGCAATGCACACAAATACTCTGGTTGTTTCATATTTGAGATATTTTTTAGATTTACCAGAGTTGTTGCCCTTTGACATTGAAATTCATTAAATATTTCATTATCAGAGCATGATATCTTCAAAAGATTATGTTCAAATTTCACCAAAAATTGTCAGCAGCTTACAAAAATTCCTCAGACTTTTCAAGCAGCTTTAAGTAGTTGTGGAGAAATTTGCATGAATGAAATGTGAAATGATTTGACGAAAAGATCTAGGTCAAGTGGAACATTTTCCATGCTTAACTTAGAGCTATTGCCCTTGCCAATTTTCTATCATTGCATAAGATTCCTCTAAACATATTTACAGTGTTTGGTAGTTATAAATTTTCATTATATTCTTATTACAGTGATAAACAAAACGGCAGGTGTAAATGTTGAGGCGAAGCTCAAGTATCACATATCTACGTCCAACTGTCAGTCTGTACAGCTAACACTAGTGTCCGAGTTCAGAAAAAGACTGGCCAAACTGAATACAGACTGGTCTGGTCAGCTCTGTGATCAGACTGATTGTTCAGATATTAGTATTACAGTTATCTGCAAGGCTACGGGTAACACAGATGCAGAAACCAATGTGAAATTTACATTGATTGACAGGAGGTTTGTTTGCTTTTCTGTTAATTGCATATATAATGACTACAAATTCAAGAAGTCATCTTTGGTAACTAGGTGTCCACGTATAAAGTCCTTGTTAAGTCATTAAGTATAAAATGTTGACTTGACTCAGTTAAGTCCACTCAACAGAAGTATTCCTTCAATAGGGACTAAACTAGGGGGACAAAATGGGAAAACATTGCTCAAATAAACTTGAAAATAATTATATGTATAAGTGCCACAGCAGAGTTTTACACTTGTTGTGCCTCTGCATCAACAAACGTGGGGGCATATTATTTTGCACTTGTCTTTCAGTCCCCTTATAATGAGTAAATATTTTTTTCAATTGCATGTGAAAGGTGTCTGCTTCACTTGTAAGACAGTGTTCACAAATAAAGCAAGCAAAGGGGCATTCTTATTGCTCCAACAGTGTTGTTGTTGTCGTATATATATATTAAAAAAATATGGTGTAAAAAAGCATATGTGAGTGAAATATGCCTTCATATTGTATTAGATGCTGCATAGTAATTTTTTATTCAATTATTTGTTATAGTCCATCTTTATCACGAACAAATCCGTATGAAACTCTGAGGCCTGATCAGATCATTCTTCGAGCTGGATTGGATCACGGCATGTTTTATTATGGGGTAAATATTCACTACAATATTACAATTGTTGCTGTTTTCATTTCGCCGTTCATGTTGAATTTGCGACCATCCATTGTTGTTCATAATGCATGAATAAAGACAAAAAGAATGTCATTTCTTATATTTACAATTTTAGTAACACTTTCACTTATTATAAATATATATATTTGCTTGAACAATTTTTGTATTTTTTAATTTTAAACAGTCACCCCTTTATTAAATGGAATGTTCCAAGGAATGAACAGAGAAGTGCACTCAAGTATTACGTCACACAGTTCACATAGTTCATTATTATTCATAGCATATGAATAACAACTGCACAAGTAGTGTAATTGAAAGGAAAACAATGCCAATTGTAAATATTGACTTATGGCTATTTGAATTACATGGAATTGTTGTACCATGCCCCGGACTCGGGACATATCGCGATCGGCACCAAGACATTTCGGCACTTAATTTACAAAACAAATCGGCACCAATATTATTTGTGTTATTGGAGACACAGTGGTCTACATATATACATGTAGCTAGTTTAAAGACACCTGACTCCTAAACTGAGGGTCACATGATCTAGTCTTGACCTAGGCACTGTGTTATATCATTATACATATGCATGTGATACTTTCCGACGGAAGACAAAATATCCTGGTATTTCAACCCTCTTCTCGGTATTCTCCCGGTCTATACATTTTTCTCCTTTTTTACAATATCGCCCAGTGTTTGCCACAAATCTCCCGGTAAATACAAATCACATTTTGTATTTTATACAAGTTCTATTCATGTAGCATGCAATTCAAGTCTAGTAGATTCGTTTTTACAAAATGTAACAACAAAAGCCAAGGATAAAGAGTGCTAATATAAATTTCAGGTTGACAGCACATGTCAAAATCTGTTGATTGCATTATTTACAGGGCTCGACAATAACGTTTGTCCGATTGTCTGGTACCAGCTGAAAATAAGGTCGGACAAGTGCATGTTACTATGTTTTGTCCGATGGGACAGGTTAAATAGTATATATCTGGTAGTGGAAGTAAAAGTACTTTTCAAAGTCATGATATCAAAATATATTGGCCCATATCTCGTCGTAAGACATTGAAACAGAGCCAAAGTATAAACATGAAGCCTCTACTAGTATTGCCATACTCTATTTTTCTCTCTTATATGATCATGCAGAAGTACGATGTCTTCTGAATGAAATATTTAGCGTCATCAAATCGCTTGTAGTTCAAAGGATAGGTTGATGAGTTTAATATAAGATCGTGATTCACAATGTAGTCAACAAAAAACAACATGGATTCACCAATGTTTTGGTTTACGATCAGCATGAAGCTAAAATTTATGAAAAGAAAAAAGGGAATATCTTTATCACCTTTATGTTTTTTAGAATTTAATGTGCAAGAAAAGCATGACTGTGGTCACTGATGATGCTCGAGAATCTAGTTAACTGGCTGACCATGCAAGCATGTCTACATTAAAGTTGTGCTGAAACTATCTTTAAGCTTTAAAACGTTATATCAATATAATTACTTTATGAATACCGATACAGTTACTATAAATTGACAAACATGAATAACAAACAAACAAAAGGCTTCTTAATTGAGATTGTTTCAAAATCTTATCTAATTTTAATTTTAATTAAAATATTTGGGTAAGTCAATATGGGGTTCGGACAAGTTACTTTTACACCTTATTGTAGACCCCTGATTACATGTATATATACACGTACGACTTGCCTTGCCACCTCGGTAAGCTACATTATCTCAATTAGAGGTATATATTTTATATTAGTTGTTGGTTACTCAACGAGGATGGTCATTGATATTTTGGTAACTTTAAAGCTTAAGAGAAGTTGTGAAAGAGGTAGGAAACTTTCATGTTGATTGATTTAATTTGATTGCTTTATTCAATTATTTATAAATAATAATTTCATTTTCAACTTCCAATATCGAAATATGAAGACAAGGGTTTTTTGTGTGTCATTTTATTCAGGAACAACCAAGTTGCTTTCCACATTTCAAGAAGTGAAGAAAAAATTACAAAGTTAAAAAATAAACTTTTAAAATTTGCACGGCGTCATTACATTCTCCTATCATCCCGGGATTAACAATTCAAGTGTCAGGTTCTTCTTTTGAATAAAGTCCAAGTTGGTCATGCATGGCGTATATTTGGTGCAAATAATGCGGCTTAAAATACAAGTTTATCAGCGAGAAAAACTAGTTGTTATCAACCATTAATTGCTAAAGGCTTACAACGAAACTACAAAATGTAATGTGCACAGTGATTGGCTGAGTGCTGTGCAGGAAACCAATCAGGTGCTGTTTTATATTCAGTAGAATTTGTTTCAAATGAAACTCCATGAGGTAATGCGCTGTCTAAATACGCCAGGATATGACCATATCTTGAAATTTCTGCATTAGTCATTTTAAAACCGATTTTAGAAAAAAAAAACTGATCGATTAATCGATTTTCCAGACAAAACCAGGCAACCTTGGCAAAATCGATTAATTGGACAGCACTATGTATCCTTAAACAAGATACTTCATTCTGATGTGTACCTGCATGATAAACATGCATGGTCGTCCAAAAGCTCTCGAGTCTGTTGGCTTATTAGGGTTTAATAGCATCCTTTTAACTCATGTATACAGGTCATATAGAGACGGTGTATGCTTGCGACAGTGAGCACTTATTGCGTATGTGGACTTTATAGTGCTGTCTCACTAAAATATCACACCGCAGAAACATTGACATGATACTTCAGCCGGTCACATTATTCTGACACCGAGCCAACCAGTCCTCCTCACATCCAGTAGTGCTGGGCGCTTAGCAGGGAGTGTGAAGATTACCTAATTTTAAAGTCTTAAGTTTTGACCCGACCAGGTTTGATCCTTTAACGATGGATTCTAGCACCATGTCTTACCATCAGGAAGTGAGCGTCCTAATATATAACAACTGGGCAACCGAGCTGGTCGAAAGCTATTGAGAGCTTATATTTTTTTTTAGACCAGGTGTGACTTTCAATAAATATAACTTTACTTTATTCACTTTTTTATTTAAACATTAAATATATATCAGCACTTATTCAAGACATTTCGTAACTTATATAAAAAAACAAATTGAAAACCTTGTTGTGTGGTTCCACATGTCATTGAATAAATACAGATTTGGTAGCATTATTAAATAAAATTACCTCTGTATTTCGTAATGTCTTTGCGTAATGCCACAGCAATTAACAGTAGATGTTTTCAGTATTATTATCATATGGTTTTATTACAGGTATTGTGTTATAAGTCCCCTATCAGTGAAACTGGAGGGTGAGGTGTGTGTGTGTGTGTGTGTGGGTGTGGGGGGGGGAGTAAATGACTTTAGGTTTGCACCTCGTCCATCCGTCCAGAATGAAGTATGGACAAAGATTCTGAAAAACAAACTATGGAAGCTATATTTCCTAATACTTTGCTTTCACAAATATTATAGCATGCAGAGTGTTCACGTAAAAAACAATTTCGTCTGAGAAAAAAAACCGTTGAAGCTATCTGTCCTGAAATGTGGCATGCACTTTAAGTATGGTATATACATGTATGGAGATGATGCACAACCAAAATTTTCATTTTTTTTTTAATTTATGATTGGCAGTAATTTTGAATATCATATTGGCGTTCACCTTAAGGGAAAGTTGTGAACACAGATTCTGAAAAAAACCCATTAAAGTTATCTCCTTGAAATGTGGCATACAGTTTAAGTACATGAACTTTAATGTCTGAATCAAATCCCATCAGTCGTATAGCCACTTACTTTACCCATACCAATTCAATAATGCTCACAAGTGGTTAAGTATGAAACCCCACATTGTTGGGTTTATAAAAACTACTAAATAATATTAGTGCGGTCTGCATAACCACACCTACAAAAACAATTACCTACAGCCATCATTTGGGTAAGATGTCCAGTCATGAGACATAATATATCAGATGGGTTTTTGTAGCAAATGACCAGTTTTGAAGTATTTGGTAATAATAATGGAAAATGTTTAAAGAACTGAGTTTTTGAGAATTACAATGTTACTCTTGTCAGTGGAACTCCCCCTAAACCGATAAATGAATTTCAACGAAACTTGGTAGGATGTTAGAGTATATGATGTAGATGTGCATATATTAGCTTTGGATTTTTGATTTGTGCAATTTTTAGGGAGAAACATCAAAAAATATAAAAAAAAACTTGATATTTTGAGAAATTGTTATAACTGTTTAAAAGATATAGTTTTTTTTTCAAATATGTTTGCGCATGATTGCGGGTATATGCACATTTGTGATTGCATACATCTAGTAAGATTTCCGCATAAAATTTTATGAAAGAATAATATGATTTGATCAAACTTGCCAGCTTCTAATTACCTAAGTAAATTATTACGTACAGGTTTAATGTTAAAAAAAAAAAGTATGTGCAAAAAACGTTAAAGTACTCTTTCCAGTCTGATTGGCCGATTGCTTTCCCCACAACATCTTATTAGAGAATAATCAGATTGTGATTAAACTTGCCCAGTGTAAACCCAAGTATCTCGCTTGGGTTTGACGCTTGGCGCATATTGCGCATATTTAATGAAGCTGTGTGTCAGTCATTCCGTATCATCATCAATCCGTACCAGTCAATCCGTACCAAGATTTGGTTAATCCGAACCAATAACTAAATTACTACCGTACCAGCATTCTGTTGGTGTTATTACCTCAACACTTTTACTAATGCGTGAAAAATGTGTTCGACAAGTTATAATACATTGTAACACAAGTAATTAATAATTCTTTTTCTCGTGAGAAAGTGTGCTAATGCTTTGCCAACCGACGAAGGATAGAAATATCGGGGAAAAATGTTATTTTGTCGATTTATCGCATTTTTGTCTGGAAATCAATATATGGCGGATAGTCATGCCCCTTATTCCGATGACCCTGTCGTGAACTTAATAACCAGCTTTACTGAGCATGCGTACACTCACTTGATAACAACAATGTGCTACAACAACAATAACAAATCGCGGTCGAAAGCCAACACTTACAGTTTAAACCAGAAAAACCTAGACAGGTAGTGCCATCATATATAAGAGTTGAGTTTATTTTGTTAATGTTTTATGTTCGGTTGAACGAAGTGAATAAGAACTTCGATTGATGAAACGAAAGTGTTCAGGTCGAATATTATTTGACATGTAAACACGTACACTTGTATAGCATAGCGATCATTGTTGACGACGTGTGCTTGAATGTCTTTGTGAACAGTGCTCAGCACGAGCAAGGCGCACATGTAAATAATAAGGTTAACGGTAGTTTTAGGCGACCAGTTTACTCGTTTGATTTTACAAAGACTTTGGTAATTTCCGGAGGTCAAGGTCCCGAATTTTAATTAGGCAGCATCAACAGGAAAATACCCGAATTATATCTATCGTTTACTTGATTACATCACATTTTATATCCAGGCAACTGTTATTTCTATTCTAATCTAGGCATTTACTCAAGATGTTTGTAGCTGGATTTGGTTAATTGAAATGTATCTTTTGGAGAATATAACAGCTTAAATAGTATTACATGTATTATATAAAGTTTTAGAATGAAATATGCAAAAACAAAAACTAATATAAAATACCAATTGAATAAGTATATGTAACACTCGTTTAAATGTTGATATATATATATATATATCTATATGTATACCATGTATACTTTATACCTCAGTACGAAGTAGTTAAGAGTACACTCACAAACATTTGTAATATTGTTTATCATATCTCATCATAACAAGTAGAAATAACAACAACAAAAGTATGGTACGTGCTTTGTACGGATCAACCAAATTTTGGTACGGACTGACTGGTACGGATTTGCTGATTACTTTACGCACAATATCTAATGAAATAATGATTTTATTTTGACCAAACTAAATGCAGGGTGTAAACTACTTACCCAAATATCTCGCTCCAGTTTGATGTTTGGCAAATTGTTTGCCCGTTTAATGAGGATACTGCATTCTGATTGGCTAATTACTGGCTGCACACTATCTTATGAGAAGGATTGATCGGATTTGATTAAATCTTGCGATGTGTACTATGTTTGTCAATGTCTCTCGTTCTGTTGATCCTATTCATCCCTTTTGTTACTTAAATTACCCAAATCTTTATTAAGACTATCATAGAATCAAATAACGATGGCCCTGCAATTAAACAGAAACTAATAAACATATACAACTTATTATGTAATACACTGCATATAATAAAGATATAACAATTGAAATGTGATTATGTCTATTTTCACAATCATCAGTACATATTATTATTAACTTCGATATAATACAAAAAATGTAACCTGAATCGTGCCTCCGATAAATGTGATATTTATAAGAGGAAGGAACCAAAACTCTGTGTGAATTACCCCGTCGC